>JAPYKE020000259.1:0-235557 GCA_028554795.2 Sinohyriopsis cumingii | reverse complement strand
GGTCATGATGAGACTACGTGATTTAAGATGTAAACAATTTATTTTTAAATTTTATTTCTTAGAGTAAAATGATTGGTTTTCGTCAGGGTCATGCTAGGCGTAAGTGACAAACACGATCACGTGACGCCCCTTTCGATGTCACAACTTGGGGATTTTCGAAACTGCGTTTTAGAAAACGATATAACCTTTGTTTTTTGAGTTATTTCAAATTATTTTAGATTCAAGGGGTTCTTTTTTCTTTGAGATATACGTGTGCTCATACGAAATTCTTGAAAAAAGATATCTCTTATACAAATTTATTCGGTTTTCCAAAACCGGAGTGATATTTCTTGTTTCGACAAGGAACTGTAGACTTCAACACAACAGGTTACATCATACTCATCTTCTTCCATCTTAGATTCTTTGTTGGGTCTCAAACTTGAAATCATTAGAACATTTTATTATTAGGACTTCTAAAATTGTATTCGTTCTAAAATTGTATTCGTGAATTATTCTTGATTATTTATGGATTTGATTCTTAAAACCGTAAGTTCATAATTTTTTTCATTTTTACAGAAATTTTCCAGGGAAATAAAGTATTATATTTTTCAAAGCTTGTTGTTTTCACTCTTTCTTGTGTTACTGTTTATTCGAGTCTAAACACGTAACATAAGAATAAATACATCAATAGAACTGTGAATAGTTGATGATAAATACAATTGGCCATTCATTAAATTGATGAATTCTGTTACTGATGAATCACTTAAAGCCAATAGACGATTTTCCAAGGAGGGTTCAAGACGGTTGCTGATGTGACTGGGTGAGGAGCTGTGACTGGTGTGATGAGGCTACCGTTGTTGTTACTGTCAGTATATTTCAACAAATGTATGGGGAAGAAGATAACTCAAATTTCCAAAGGCTGCTCCAATAGCACAATAAACCACAGTGATCTTGCAGAATAAAACTACTTGATTTATTGGAATACGTTCTCCACAACAATCCCATAGTAATTGCTGTATAATTCTTGGAGAGATGAACACTGAGAAGGAGATGTTGTAGTGACCTACTTCTTTTTAAAGTCGATAACTTATGAAGCTACAATCAAACAGACGCGGTATTACTTCAATGTTATTTCAGAGCGAGTTGATCTGTAAAACATTTCCACAAACGATCTTCAAGTTTGTTTCAAGAATTTCAGTGGTGAAAAATAAATTCCTTTTTCTCCAATTTTTTTTTAAAAAGCTTGGTAACGAAATTTGTTGACGTATTTTTGTCATCGTAGAGTGTCAACAAAGTTTTAAATATCATACTAATTCTGCACTTGTTTTCAAAGTCAAAGCAGACTATACTAGTAGATTTTGAAAACACATCGACAACATAAAACAAATACTTGTAACCTCGATTTTACGATGCTATACGAGAGACATTGGCTAAATCGGGTTGCCATTGATGATCAATTACAGATATCGGCTTGCCATTGATGATCGATTACAACTACTTTCGCTTAACCTCTAGAAATAATTTTTTCGAATGGATTTGTGTAACGTGTTCGCCGAATTTTCTTGTAACCATTATCGTAATCTTGCTATGTACGCTTCTGAATTTGCTGCACGGTAAAATATTTGAATTCCAATGTAGCCATCGACATGAGCAGTATTGTATTAAATACTGGCTAAAGGTGTATTCATCTTGTTGCTGTTGGTGAGTAAACCACTCACTGTTCGCTACTAGCCTCCTGACTTGAGAGTGTTCATGCGGTATTTTGCCTTGCCACGCATGTCTGACGAGCTATAGGAGTACAAGTAGTCGTCAGTTCTTTGGTCACTTTTTCCTTTTTCATTTGTTCTCCATTCTTTTTTCTGCTAAAGAGGGTGTCGACATCTTTCTGACACAAGCTTTCATTTCTACCCGACTAGGGAGTAGTGCAAGGTGTCAACAAGGTTGTTAATGCTTTGAAGAAAAGGACCGGATTGAGAGCATGAAACACTTCTAATTTTTTTCTCTTCTTCCATCCCCGTCACTGCGTATGTCATCGTCTTTGCTGCGTTTTGGCTTTCTTCACTTTTCATGACACATATAAAATTTCTCAGAGTAAGTTTAGCTTATAGTTTAAACCTTCCTGATAAAATACTTGTAGATACTGCAATAATTGTTTGTAACCATGCAATTGTTTGTTACAAATTCTTTGAATTGGTGACCTTATAATAAATATCAATAGGTTTCTTACTTACGCAGCATGTAACTGGTTCACAAACTCATGTGAAGGTACATGGTAGACTGATTTATTTTGTTGAAACCATTTCATTCTTAGTGACCTTGACCTTTGATATTTTTTATACCAAATTCAATAGGCTTCTTAGCCACCCCCACCCCCCGGGTTGAAACCCATCCACAAACTTTGGTGCAGATGTATGATACAGGGCTAATGTTATTGATTGGATGCCACATTTTGTCAGTGACATTAACTTTGGCTTCCGGACCCCAAAATTGGTTGTTTTTCATTATCCCCAGTGGAGTTAATGTGCAAAGCTTGGCTCAGGTATGGCTGTATAATTAAAATGTGCAAAACAATTTTTCTTTTTTCAGTAATAAAACCGTAAACCCTAAAAGTGATAGGCTTCTTTCTTACCTCAAACACAGCTCATGTAACTGTAGATGATAGACAATTGAAGTTACTGTGCAGAAGCCATTTTAATTTGTTCAGTCTCAGTGACCTTGACCACAGTGCTTTAGACCCAAACATTTATACGAGTCTTCCTATTCCAATTCCAAGGCATCCAAAAAGTTTGGTAATTGTCGATGGTACACAACTGGAGCTACTGTTTGAATTATAAACCAGTAAAAAGCAGACATGGCTGCACAACATTATATTATGCTCTGCCTTGTAGCAATTATAAAAACTGTCTTTTCATCATTTAGGACAAGATGAAATAACAATCTTCACATTTTCATCAATCTGGACAAGATGAAATAACAATCTTCACATTTTCATCATTTAGGACAAGATGAAATAATAATCTTCACATTTTCATCATTCAGGACAAGATGAAATAACAATCTTCACATTTTTGATCATTTAGGACAAGATGAAATAACAATCTTCATATTTTCATCATTTAGGACAAGATGAAATAACAATCTTCACATTTTCATCATTTAGGAAAAGATGAAATAACAATCTTCACATTTTCATCATTTAGGACAAGATGAAATAACAATCTTCACATTTTCATCAATCAGGACAAGATGAAATAACAATCTTCACATTTTCATCATTTAGGACAAGATGAAATAATAATCTTCACATTTTCATCATTCAGGACAAGATGAAATAACAATCTTCACATTTTTGATCATTTAGGACAAGATGAAATAACAATCTTTATATTTTCATCATTTAGGACAAGAAGAAATAACAATCTTCACATTTTCATCATTTAGGACAAGATGAAATAACAATCTTCACATTTTCATCAATCAGGACAAGATGAAATAACAATCTTCATATTTTCATCATTTAGGAAATGATGAAATAACAATCTTCACATTTTCATCATTCAGGACAAGATGAAATAACAATCTTCACATTTTTGATCATTTAGGACAAGATGAAATAACAATCTTCATGCCCTCCAAATTTTAGTGATAAAAGATAAAAGATTGAAGCATTTCACATCTTTTCATAGTCAATCATTAAATTTTCAAATGACTTGTCAAGCATTACAGACATATTCCTGCAAGAACATACTGAAAATAGCACTTAACTCTCGAGTTTTACATTTCTACTTCATCCCATGGACCAATGGCATAATAAATGTTCCACCCCTCCCAGTTACTAACTTAAACTCCATTCAGCTATCACAGAGAAGACAAAAGTCAAATAGAAAGATCACAATATCCCTTATGGTTTATTTGCCATTTTTTGTAGTTCACTCAAGTTGGTGGATTGTGTAGTTTTGCCTTGGGTCAAAAGTCTTTCCTGCTCATAATAAACGTTTTAATAGTAGCAGAATTGTTTTTTTTTTTGAGGGGGGGATAAAGGGTCAAGCATCAAGCCTGAAACTCTATTCAAGTTATTGTTTTTGCAATTCCAAGGGCAGATAATTTTTTCTATTTTCAAGGGCAGATAATATTTCAGTATACCAAAACAATCATACTGCACTCCTTCCCTTGAATTCAACAAGTTCATCTTGAATCTGATGTCATGACTAGCACAAGGTTTACCAATGTAAGATAAACAAAGACAAAACAGCCAATTCTCAGTAATAAACTATAACTTTTATTTGTATTAAATACCGGTAACAATAATTATCTCACTTTGTTCTCACAGCACCAGCAGCATTACAAATTACAGATATGAATAATAATTCATCTTACTCTTAGACATATCGCATCTATTTCATTCACATGAACAATATATATTATACTTTGTATTTATTTGCACCAATACACCATCCAATCCAAACTTTAACGGCAAGATCACGTACATGTAATTCTTAAATTCTTCAAACAACTGAACACATTTGCATTATATCAAAAATAATCAACATACTTAGGAGATGACAATTATAATATTTGCTTATGAATTCCCCAAGGATAATTTGGGGAAGAATGTCCCAAAAAGTAAACTTTTTAAGTACCACAGAATTTGTTAAAACAAGTCATAAAGTGGACAGCCTGAAAGTTATTCTTACTACATACTGTCACAGCTCTCATAAAGATTACATTTACTTCCCTGTATAGTTGTTCTAGCCCATTTGGCACTGAAATTCATCCTCTGTTTAAATTTTATAAACAACAATCAGTAACATAAAACTGAAAATTAAAGATTGTGACATGTACACATAAAATATGGGGAATATCCCCCCCACTTACTTTAACAGGAACAACACAATCAACCTTGAAGCTTTGTATTATTTAGATCATAAATCTGAATAAAAAAAATTAAAAACTAAATTCTGCAAGTAATATTTCCTAAATAAAGCCAAACTACAGTTTCAGATAACTTTTAACGGACTGAATATTTATTGTGAAATCCAGCTATTCCTTGCTATCAAACATGCATCACAGTTTTGATAGACCACACTACATCTGTTTTTCTTGTATAATTTACATATAATAATGAAAAATAAAATTCTGCATAAAATGCCAACAAATCTTTGGACTGGGATTAAGTACATCAATTTCACATTCTACATACAAGGATATGAAGTAATTCTAGCAAAACTGAAAGAAAAATGAAGGACTCAAAGGTATATAAATACTTCATTAAGTTCAACAGAAGACGTTTAACTATAGGCCAATGACATTAATATAATAAAGTTATTACTAACATTTTATCGAAGCAACTCATGTAAATGAAACTAATTTCTTGGGTTCACCTTTATCTAAAATATGTAAAATTTAAATTGTCACTGCCTTAACCCTATACATCATGCAAGCGTCCTTGGACACCTCTACTCCATTAGCATGGAAGCGCCTTTTGATGCTTCTACTCCATTCGCATGGAAATGCCTTTTGACACCTGCTGTGAACATCAGCCATTTTAAGCAGGTTTACATAGCACCTACTTCGGGTACCCTCCCCCTTTATTAGATACTACATGCATTTCTGCGAATGACAATTACATCAGATCACATGGTCACTGTTTATGCTCTGCATGATATCTGCTATTTAAAGTAACTGGGTCATAATCTCCACTCTCCAAAATGGAGGTCGCGGATTTCATTCAGTACTTACAAAGTTTTCACGATTAGAATCACAACTATGAAAGATTCAATAACTTAGGTAAAGGCTCTGATATCGATGTAGGCAGCAATTAGTTTTTACAAATTATCAAATTCAGATGACTTAGTGATGTAGACACAGACAAAAAACTACCTGTAAATTTCGAGCATGAGAAATGGCAGCTACGGTTGGTCACGCGGCCTTATTGACATGATGGTGAATGAGTTCTCTCAAGATTTTAAAGCACATACAAAATTCTTACGTGAAAAATAATTACATAGCTATAACAATCGGACTTTACTCTTAAATTTTTCAATACATAATAGATGTGTACCAAAAATGTAAAATGGTTAAAATTGCTGTTAAGTGTAACATACACTATATTGCTTAACAGTTAACAGGCAGGCCTATGCATATGGAGTTGAATAGGTAACAGGTGTTCTCTCTATAGCGTGCTTCACTGGGTAACTGCTTTATGAGGTAAAGAGTTATGTGAAGTCCATGTTTTTCATGGACAAGTTCAATTTTTAAAAATATAAATGCAGTTAATACTAAGCCAGGTATTGAAATATCCAAAAGAATAATTTCTTGCATACAGCTCAGTTTTCTACTATTTAGTAACATTTTCTTGTTAATCTTTTAAAAGTTCTTAAGAAATTCTTTATTTTACATTTTCAGAACTGGATTTTCAATCCACACCATATACATGTACATTACATATGATCAGAGATATTCAATTGTTTACCTTTTGCAGGTCTCATTTGGGAAATTTATGTAACTGAAGTCATTGTTTATGTGGCAGATTTGGCAAGAAGACAATTTAAAAAAAAAATGAAAATACATGTACATAATGTTGAACTCCTTTAACATTGGATAACAACTTAAAGTTATCACACAGTGCTGACTGTTAGGCATCAAATAATGCTGGGTACATTTTCCCAAGAAAGGCATGTGACGCAAAGATTGCAACATTTGTATTTGTTAATGGTTTAGTTTAGTTTACTGCCTGTGGACATTTACAAAATTGGAAACACTGCAACGAATGTGTGTGTAATGTGGATTTTTAACGTAGCTTTAAGAAAATATCAGTCACATCGCTACGATGTCTGCATTATGGCAGTTAATATTGATGTCTAGCATTAGGGCATCATGCTGCATACATGCATGCAGCATCGTGTTCCATCCTGACACATTATCCTGATACCAAGCCGATCAGTCCCAACACTAACCTCTTAATGCTGAGCACCAAGTGAGGCAGCTGTTAGTACCATTTTTTATAAGTCTTTGGTACGACTTGGACAGAGTTCGAGCACAACCTACTGCATCTGAGGCACATGCTCTAACCTGCAATGAATATGTTATATGGTTAATCTATTGTTAGCTGATTGCATATCCAGGTGGTTTGCCCAGTAGCATTATTCTATTTTTTCACCATGTATATATATATATGTAGCAGTAAGAATAAACTCAAGACAATCCCAAGGATGTTGTACCAAGATTGAAATACATTCAACAAAATGAATCTTGTTGTAATAAGAGGTAAATGACAAACAGCTAATGAAATATTTGAAAATTGCGAAGTGGCATGCACACTGTCAGTCAATCAAATGTTGAGAGAGGTACAGCATGTACACCATCAATGGTTTACTTAAAAACTCAACCGATGCACAGCAAATGAAACAATCAAATGTCTAGTCAGGTACAGCAAGTACACTGTCAATGGTTTAATTACAAACAGATGTAAATGATGCACAGCAAATGAAACAATCAAATGTTGTGTCAGGTACAGCATGTACGCTGTCAATGTTTTACTTACAAACAGATGAAAACAATGCACAGCAAATGAAACAAACAAATGTTTAGTCAGGTACAGCATGTACACTGTCAATGGTTTACATATACATTCATGTCAGCTGCAAGCCTATCAGGACAAACAAAATATGTGTTTCCAGTCTGCCAACCGTCCAAATTTCTCTATGCTGATCCTTGCACTTTTCCCCTATGGCACAAAAAGCAATCACATTAAATATATATAAAATGTTAAAAAAATAAAAGACCAGCCCATTCTAGTTTTAAAATCATTGCAACCAGAAACACACATTTTTGTTTTGCCTCTAGGGAAGAAAATCAAATTTCAATTAAGTTCAATTAAACAACATTGCATAGGATGTTGAGTACATGATACAAGTTTAGAATTTTTTAAAAATGTTGCAGCCTTATCATACATACTTTGTGCAAGTTCAACTTCAAAATGTATCAATCCTGATTGACCGTCTCATAAGGTGCATTAGGGTCTATGTTGTTTGTTTCTACCAATTAATCTTAACAAATCTGCATAGATCCAGAGCAGCTCAGGCATTATGTGATGACTGATCTGGGTCTGTGCAGTCTGCAGTTGGACGTGTCAGCACGAACCACTTTCTTGGGCAAAATTGATCAGTCACTGAAGAGTAACTGCAACACCACTGCTGTTAGTATTTAATTTTTTTCTTAGACAAAAAATATGCATATGTATCAATTCCTACAATTTTAACAGTTGAAAACAAGATGTGAAATGATCATTAGGTACTCAGTAGAATTATATCGGCTTTAAACAACACCCTTTAAGTAACAGTTCTAATGATATTTTTATGTCAGCAATGGTATGAGGGGATACACAAGGGGAGATTATCACAAATTAATGGGAATCCCAAGCAAAACCTTGCACTTTCACAAGGAAGTATAACTGATCTAAAACCATAAATTCAACAGTAGAACACATACTGACCCTAAACCCACCCTTGTTCCTATCTATCACCATTTTAAATGTAATTTTATATCAGCAATCTCGTCTAAATATCTAATGTGTTCGAGTGATCAGATATTCACACAATAAAACATCTTTTCCTTTCATAGGGCTGTAATATTTTCCATTTGGGAACATTGTCCAATGCCAGCACAAAGGAACTAATACATCTAAATATGGCCAGCTTAAAACCTATATATAAAAATGTTCTCTTTCTCTCCACAATTTTAAATTTTTATAATACTAGTTTTAAAGTTTAGAATCAAAAGGATGTACAGAATTAAATTCTGATTTAGAGACAATGGAAATAAGCTAATTGTTCTATAAACAGGTCCATACAATTAGGCAAGTTTACTTGCACATAATGAAGTTATAGGTAGTAGCAAATTTTTGTAACAACAACCCACCTTCCCCACGTGTTCTCTATATCTGGATAATTGTGATCCTGTGTCTCAATAAACTTACTCCAAGAAAAATGGGAATTTCTGAGGCTTTATAAAGACAATATTCATATATTAACTACCATTCAATCTAGATATTACAAACAGTTCTCATCTAATCACAGCTGACTGATTGCGAGGTTTTCTTGCTGAATCAACCCTGTGCCAAAGCCCCAAATTCAGCGATGTAAGATTACGAAGCTGCATAATTTTTTCCAGTCCCACAGTTGTTATTCTTGTGCACCCATACAAGTCAATTGATTCTAAATTTTTCAATCTTGCTGAGATAGCTGTTAATCCTTTGTCTGTGATTTGACCACACTGGCCTATGTTCAAGGTTGTTATCTCGTGAAGTGTTTCCACCAGCTTTAAAATTCCGTCGTCACTAACATTAGTTGCACACAAACTTATGCTACGAAGACTAAATAACCCTTGTGACAAGCACTGTAGTCCTTGGTCACCAATTTTGTCACAAAAGCTAACATCAAGTGCTGTTATCCTTGATCCTCCCTCAGCCAGATACCCAAGTCCAATATCACTAACATTGTCACAACTCCTAAGATTGAGTTCTCGTAAATTGTGCATTTTGGCTAGATATCTTATTCCAGTATCTGTAACACTCCCACAAAAACTGAGGTTGATAGTTTTCAAGCTGACAAGTCCAACACTAACATGCTTTAACGCTTGATCTGTCAGTTTTTGACAGTCTTGAAGACCAAGGTGTTCAAGCTCTACTGTACCCGGTGCTGCCTGGTGGCTTAAACCAGACAGATGCCCGATGCCATGATCCGAGATATGCCGACAACTTCTCAGATTAAGTACTTTCAACTTTCTCAGTCCCCATGCTATTAGCAGCAGACCAGTATTTGTGATGTTACAACATCCTCCAAGCTCTAAGCATTCCAGATTTTTCAAAAACTGCGCAATTCGTTCCAAAGTGCGGTCCGTTAGTTGCTTGCACAAGCTCAAGTTCAGTGTTGTTATGCACGGGAACTCTTGGAAAAACGCGTGCCCTATGGCAATATCGGTCACATTGAAACAACCACTTAGATTTAAACTTTCCAAATTATGAATTCCAACCACTACATCTTTTAAACTTCTTCTCAAGCTAAGAATCTGAATCTTTTTAATTCCACGTTTTACGAGGCTCGGGAACAAAGAGGGATTTGCACGTTTCAGGTGCAACTTTGCTTCTACGCCTCGCCACACTCGCCGATTATAGGCTGCGTCTTTCCATGTTTGACAAACCTGTGCTACCCTGCCTTTGTCTCGGACGTCCAGGTAGCTAAATATTATCGTTAATATTTCTGGGAAAAGACAAGATATGTGTGCATATTGCCGTTCGCATGGCGAGGTACATGTATCCTCCATATTGGCCTTGCCAATGTCTACAGCTCACGTGACTTTGATTGAAAGGAGCTCTGTAAGCATTCCTCTGATTGGTCAACGCAATACACCAGAGGAATACGTGTGCGCTAAAATAAAATATAAATAAAAAAATAAACGCGGATGTTAAAAACAGCCTACAAGGAAATTCTTTTGTAACGTAAAGGTATTTTAGATATCCTAGTTTACGGCAGAGATATGAGATTAGGCATGTCTTGATTGTCCTCGATCACAAATTTGTTATATAAGAAGCTGCACGAGGATGCCGTAGAACGTCAAAGAACTGATTACTTTTCCACATACATTTATCATTCTTTGTCTTTTAATATTTAGGCATGATTGTTTACCTATTTCCTGCCTTCTCACAACAACAAGAACAACAAGAACAACAACAACAACAACAACAACAATAATAATAATAATAATAATAACAACAGCAGCAACAACACGTATCTCGAAAATATTCAGGTAAGAAACTCATGCTTTAATCAACTTTAAAAGTATGTTACAAATTTATCTCATAACACAAGAATTTGTTGACGAGAATGTTAATTGATCTTATATGTATAACAGATAAAATTTCAACGATTTGACTGTTGACTGTATCCACATGAAAGGCAAACGAATGTAAATAAAGGAAAGAAACGTATACTTATTTAGTTTATTTTTACGACTTAGAAATATTGTATTGTACTACTTCTTTTCTGTGTGCAAAATGTGGAATAAAAGTTAAATATATAAATAACGCAGGACTTAGTCGTGTACCATAGCCTCTCAGTCATGATAGCCTATGGGTGGCAGGAGATTTTAACATATGTTAAGAACTGTTGCACATATACAAATAAATTCTTTTCACATCCTACAATGATGTAATCTGGAACTATAATAAGATAAACGACAAGGCATGTACATATACAAATATGCAAGTTGGTACATATGGACGCAGTGGTAAGGTGCATCATTTCTCCTACTGACCTTGACACACTCACACACACACACACACACACACACACACACACACACACATATATATATATATATATATATATATATATATATATATATATATATATATATAGAGAGAGAGAGAGAGAGAGAGAGAGAGAGAGAGTACAAAGGGCATTAAATCCTTCAACTTTGAAGGACTATGACTGAAGAGTTATTTCCCTTGCAATTAGACAACTCGTCGGGAATAAAAACCTTTTCTGAAACTAAATTTGATGTGTCAGTGTAAAGTATTTTTAATGTTTATGATAGCAACCTTGTGTAATGATGGACAGGGTGTGGCATGCACTGCTTCACTAAGAAAAACACAATAATCCTCAACTTTAAACTCTTATCTCTAAATCATGCTCTCGTGCGCACAAATTGTATTTATTATTTTGTCCACAGACTTTCAAAACAATCAAAGACATTTGAAAACGACATCAGTAAAAATTATACAAAAGCTCGAAATACGACAAAAGTTTTCTCTGGGTATCAGATAATTATATAGGCAGTGGCTGCAGTGGTTTTGTGTAATGACCAAAAACTTGTATGTAAATTTTGAAATCCATAGTAAAAGATCTTTAGTGACAACGTGAAAGCCAAGTTTAAAACTAAGCTTCCTTTTCAGCGTTTCATCCTTTGAGAATCACTAAGGTATACGATGGGGATCAGCGCTGAAAAGACAAAGCTAATGGAAGCTAATGGAAAACAATCCGAGTAGAATCCAAAAGGAAATAAGAGTGAATGGACAGAAGCTGGACACATCTTTAAGTACCTAGGTGTTCTCGCCTCTGATGAAGGTTCCGTGCCTGGTGCTCTTTCCAGGATTGGGCAGACAACAGCTGCACTGACTAGCCTGAAGCCTATCTGGAAGGACTGCAACATCACGCTTGGGTCCAAGATCAAGCTCATGCACTTCCTCGTCATGTCCATATACCGGTATGCATGTGAGACATGGATCCTGACAGCAGAACTAGAGAGAAGAATTCATGCCTTAAAGATGAGATGTTATCGAAGGATCCAGAAGATCTCACACTTAGACCAAGTTTCTAATGAGAAGGTGCGCATAAGAATCCAAAGTGCAATCGGATCAGATGGAGATTTACTCGTCACTGTAAAGAAATGAAAACTAAGATGGCATGGTCACGTCACACGCTCAACTGGCCTGTCAAAGGCAATCCTAAAGGGCAAAGTGAGTGGAAAGAGAAAACGAAGCAGTCAAAAGATGGGAGGATAACATCAAAGTGAGGACAGCCATGGACTTCGCAAAATCTCAAAGAGAAGTGGAAAACAGGGCAAAAAGGAGAGAAATTGTCGCAGAGTCATCATTGGCGACCCTACGACCAGCCACGTTACGGGAGAAATTATGCATGATAACCCTTGAAGGCCCCCCCCCCCCATTTATATCTATTGTTTTAGACAACACTTATTTGTAATCTGGTTCCTGTTGTAAATGAACATCCACTCACCCACCCACCCACCACCATCACCATATATATTAACAACTTCAGATGGGGAACATAATCATACATACATACATATATGCTACATATATACCTACATACATACCTACATACATACATACATACATACATACATACATGCATACATACATACATACACTACATGATGATGGAGAAATAATAAGACTTTTTCCTCGTCACTGCAGGGAAAATGCAGTAGCTCAGTTGGTATAGCGTTCAGTCGTGGGTTCAATACCCGCCCAGGACACCCAAGGTTAGCTGCTTCAGCGTGTGATGGGAAAATGCACTTGGCTCACATTTCATTGGCATTATATAGTCAACAGCGTGTTAAAAATGCCGTTAAAACCAACAAAAGCAAATGCCAGTCACAGAGAATGTCTGGTTCTCACCAACATCCACATTAGAAAGGTATCACGATCTGCACTGAATTATGGGATGGTCGACCTGATTCTTCCATTCCCACGAACTATTTGGTTAGCCTTTAATTAGTATTGAACAACCAACACGTCAAACAAATTAATAGAACTGCAATGGGCACTAAAATGGCACCTTCTTATTGCAATGTTTTCACGGGAAGACTGGAACAATCGCTTCTCAGTGAGGTAACCCATGGACCTTTAAGCTTGTTAAAAAATTAACTGACAACATACACTCAAAATGGATCGAAACTTGCGACAAAATTTATACAACTACTTCCGCTTTTATTTCACGACATTACGGAAATGGTCGAGCGATGTTGCCATTGATGCTCACCTTGATCAGAATGAACGATCTGTCACTACCTTCTGGTCGTGATTTAGTATGAGACTTTGTTGTAGCAATACACCTCGACTTGATATGGTTGGTGATTGGTGCTTCGCATCTGATAGATTGCGCCAAACATGCTAGGACAATATTGTTCCCATTGTGTCTTTGTCTCTTTAGCGTTAAACTAAATAATAGAAAAAAGCGAAAAACAACAAGTTGTATAACATTTGTAATCGATCACACGTACACGAATATTCTGAGAGAGAGAGAGAGAGAGAGAAAAGATTTATCCATAAAACAACACGGTAACAGTGTTTTGTCTGTTATTATAGAGAGACACCCGTGACTTAGTGTGTACCTTGTTTACAAATCACTTATTGAATGTATATTGTCTTCAAAAGCTTGTATATTTCACCCATTTGTAAATAAACAAAGGAATTTTGTTTCCAATTGCAAATGATTGCAATCAATGCCTGCGGTGGTAATGTGACACATAGTGTATCTGTTAGTCCGATTCGGAATCCTATCGCGAAAGGTATCTTATCCCCAGGGATAAATCTAAGGTGTCAACATTTGTACGACAATAAACCATTCATAAATATTTTCCTCCTTGCTAGATAAGTACCAGAATACAATTAGCCACTCGACAATAAATCTGAAGATAGATTATGTCAAAACTTTCTCTCTCTCTCTCTCTCTCTCTCTCTCTCTCTCTCTCTCTCTCTCTCTCTCTCTTAATTCAGTAAGTCAGTAAAACAGTTTATTTTTGACGTGTTATACTTTACTGTGCTTACACAGTTTACCTAATCACAGTCTAGTATGAGCAAGTCACTATTCAGTGATTGTATATGGTAACAATTTACCGAACAGTACAGGAATAAATATTTTTCTTGTTTCATTTATAACTATCAAGACAGTCATTATTGTACCTGCATATTCATTCCATCTTTTCCCATGAAATTTGAGGCAGTAATGAATTAACGCATCTAACTACACATCATTTGACGATCCAGTACCTGAATTATATATGTATATATGTATGTGTGTGTGTGTGTGTGTGTGTGTGGGTAAGACACTAACAGTAATTGAATTCATAAATAGCGCTTGCAATTTCTGAACCGCCAAGTTTTACAGAAAGCTTCAATCAAATTTTACGATTTATATGAGCACCTTAAAACTAATATCAGATAAAGGATACATTATTAAAATAATTACTAGATGAAAACGTGTTTTTATTTCTATATAATTTATGACACGATTTGAGCAATGACATATGCCACAAACTTTCTGTGGCAAGTGTCTTATTTATCAATCAACGAGTTTAATCAAAGCCCCGGCCAACTGAAAATAGCTATGGGATCCTGTGTATTGCATTAGGGCCTATATTACTTAATGTTGTTTGGCAGTAGCACATCGCACGATGAAATTTCGTGCTCCGATTTGTCAGCTTTATTCAGAATGTATCCATTATCCCTTGACTGCGGGACCATATACTATACTTGTCGACGGGAATTTTTACAGTTCCAGCCAGCAAATGACGTCATGTGATGTACTAAACCTATCATTGCCTTCTCCAATGGGAATCGTCCTCCAACAGCGCTGCCTTGTTGAAGTAATGTCCCACCTTTGGTTTGGCATCTGAAGCCCATCAAACAATACTATATGAGACCAGTTCCCAAGAAAGAAGGCAATAATAGAACATTCTTTCGCGATGTGCCGTGCGCATTGTGACGTTATTACGATTGTGAAGGCAAAGGGTTTGCGATAAATACTGGTAGTCGTGCATTATTTATCCATAGGTAGTTAAGTAAGATGACATGGAATTTAACAGGAATTAACATTACGGCCGTAGATTAACAAGTATAGTTCGATATGAGGTCCAACAGGAATTAAACATGACGGCTTGATGTGGGGTCAAATGAGAGTTAACGCAATTGGTCGATATATGGTCAAATAGGAAATATAACGTTAACAACGATACATCTCTTGGTTCAAACATTTATATGTTCAAACGGGATACCCATTATCCAGTTTTTATAATATCCAATACTGATTTTTATATAGTATCCAACGACCAATATTTAAATACTCTTTAACAACTATTATTTTATACTATCCAGTATCAGTTTTATATATTATCCAACACCCAACACATTCTATCCAGCACGCCGATGTAAGGAGTTGTATGGGGTTATCTGGGAACAAATGATACATATGTAAGGAAAAATTTAATCTTAATTTTTTCCATCTGCAATGCAACACACACCTATACAGTCCAAACACACACCCCAACTGTCTAGCACCAGCTTTTTCAATTGCTATACAAACACCCCCTGCAATCCATGTTACCCTCTCTTATTACTATTATCCAAACCCGTCTTTTGATTACTATCCAAAACACACGCCAATACTATCTAAAGAAAAGGGTAGGATAGTTTAAATGCATACTTTCTGACAACAATACACACATAATTTCAAACACAAGTGTCGGAAGTGTTTATATACACACTGCAATACCCTTACGCAAATGCTATCACCAAAAAGAGAGAAAGGGCAAAGGGGTTTTAAGTTTTTGTTGTAAATAACAAAGTCATATACAAGCACTTACATATATACATAATGCTTAAAAAATGTTTCTGACAAATACCATTAGTATATTTAGTTCTTAAGAGATCTAGGCAGGTCTGTAAAGAGCCATTGGGTTTCTCTAACAATTCTTTCTCAGCATGTGTCTCACCTCCCGAACTGGGTGTAGCAGGCAGCACAATTTGCACCCAGTTCTTTCCACTTTCCTACAACTTCTTCTGGCAGAGACCACCAACTCAAAATAGGTTTGTTGGCCTCCTTCTCTCAGTCTTCCTCCTCTGAGATCCAGTCTCGGTGTCCCATCACGGATCCTCATTAGAGTGGTATTAAGAAGAGATGTTTCGTTATATCTTCGTCTGCACCTTGACCCTTCTTTTCTCCGCCCTTGCCGCTTTGGTTTGACTACTTCTTCATATATCTCCTCCCTGGCGAACTGTTTGGAATTCTCAGAGGGTAGTTTTTCTCTTCATTTGTCTGGTTTTGGGGTATGTATGTGCTGTACTCATTCCATCCAACCGATTGCTACAATTCTTAAACATAACGCTTTATATGCTTGAATCATAGAAAGAAGGAAAACATCTCTAAGAGAAAATACAAAAGAAATAGGACCAAAATGAAACCGTTCTTTAGGCTTTTTACATAGAATGCTTTCAATATCGTACAAGTTGCTTTCTTTCTTCGTCACTAGTTGTAATGCAGATAAATAAAACGTTCCTTTTAACACTCCATTCAGTTCTTTTATAGGTGAGCCACGTGCATGCTTATCTCCAGTAATGCAAAACAATTATATTATCCAGTTACGTATACAGCCTAAGTAAGAGTGCATTTTGTTTATCCAGAGCGAACCCAATGTCCGGTTCATCATTTTTTTTCTTTTAGGCTACCTGATTTTCACTTCGTTTTGAGGTGTTACTTTTTCTGGAGCACATTCGATGCCATTATGGCACGATTGATTGTTTTTGAGAAATAAAATATTTCCGCATACTTTTTTTCAAAGTTCTTTGTAAGCGATCCTCCTCACTTGTTTTCGTTTAAGGATTTTAAGGACTTTAACTGGTCAAAAAATATTGTGTTGTTTTCTCCGTTCTGTTTGAAACTGATGGTTACGAAATTCGATGTCTGTTTGCCATCGTAGAGGAGTGGACAATTTTGTAGCAAGGCAGCCTTTAAAGCTCGCACAAATTCTAATTTGTTTAAGAAGTCGAAAGAACTACTCAAGCTGATTTTGAAAATGCACCAATGATAAAACAAATAATGACCCTTTGTTGCACGAAATGGCAGCTAAATCTGACTGCCATTGGTTCCAACTACTTTCGTTTGACTTTTGGAAACGTTTCGTCAAAGTTGTAACGTGTACTTCTATTGTTCTTGTAACCATAGTCATACATCTTGCAGCTTAGGATATGACATCTTTCTGGCCGCTGGAGCAGTAGAATGAAATGTCCACGGAGTAGAAATTTCTTATAGATGGGATTCCATTTTTTAAAATGGTTTAGCTGGAGTTATTATTAACGGAAGATCAGAAGTGGAAGGAGAGACGGTCACCTATTTATCCCCATTCTATCTGCAGTACCTCTCATTCTTAAAGGAAACGTTTTGATTGGGGTTTTCATTCTCCTTAAATTGTGAAATTCACGACCCTCTCGTTTATGTCTGTATTTTAGGATGTTTCGTTTCAGCATTTGGATCCGATCGTCGAAGCGAACTAGTAGACACCACCTAAAAATTAATTTCCACCTGGTTTCAAGATGATTCGTTGTTAGGTTTTATGATGGATTCAAGGATCAGGCATTGGTGACAAAGATATTATATTTTCTTCTCCCCCCCCCCCCCCCAAACAAAAACAAAAAAAAACCGGTTTGTTTCATGTGATCTGCGAATGTTGCATTATGGTAACTGATTTTCTTTCCGAGTAAACCAATTTAATACTTTTGCGAGACTACCTTCTATCACATGAGTATGTACTCGTGGCAGGAGCATGGGATTGATAGGAAGTCGTGTTCAATACTAATATAAAGGAAAGAAGGGAATGGTGGTTGTCTGGTACATTTTAGACACGAAAACGCGAAAGGCTACGTGTAAATGAGTGTTGTTGTTGTTGTTGTGGGGTTTAACGCCATTTTTCAGCACACGATAGGCGTAATGTTAATTACAGTGTATTGGAATCTGAGTCTAATTCGTCCTACGTACAAATGAAACTACAAAAGTAAAGGATGATTCCTCAGTTTATGCCTTCTTTATTGTTCATCTTCTCTCTATGTGGAATTCTAAACTGAAGAGTTTGTGTGTCGAGTTATAAAACATGATTAAAGAAGCGTGCACATATTTTTATTACTATATATTAAAAATGTGTGTTTGTTACAGTTTACAAAGGTTAGAATCTGAAATCACACAATTTGATGAAAATCATACAAATTTGTAATCAGCGCGTGTAATTTAAAACATAGACATTAATCCGTGCTATACGCAGTGGTATAATTAGTCCCCCGTTGTGGTTCTTTTAGACGGATAATGACATCGTGGTTGTTGACATTTTATTGTATCCATCTTTTGGGATTATAGACCATTAAGTCGTAAGACTAAAATATACCTTCCAATGAAAAGAACTACTGTGCCGAGATTATTTATTTCTTCAGTTTTACTATTTTTTAAGGCATATAATATTTGATACAATTCACACACTCCAATCAGCTGTTAATGCCCAATTGCTTCGCATAATTATTCCCGAGAGGTCATTTAGTGCATGATTCGAAACTAATTATACATATAAACAAAACTTTTCTTTCATCTCAACTTTTTATATCTTCAAATCACTGGTTTCGTGAAATTGTTCCGTTTCAACACACTACTTTGTACAGACACTAGTGCATTTTGGGGTCGTAGTAAAATGTATGCGTATTGGATATAGTTTTTCTTAATGTAGGTAAGAAACATCATTCAATACATTTCGCCCAGACATTTTTCCACCAGATCGCACATCTGCATATGAATCGTTAGCAAACGGACCACCTCGACTATGTTTGGGAAACAAAACAAATGCCTCAGATGTGTGTCGGCAAAGTAATTTGCCAATTTTTTTTATAAATTCTGTTCGCCAATAATTTTACGCGTAACATATCATTTTCGTACTGCGAGTGCAATTTGTATCAAAAACTATTTGGTCCAAAAAGTTAAAACAACTGGTACAACAAGGGAAAAAGTTGCACAGTGACCTGAAAATCTAATTAGGTCAGCTTCTTGCATATACAGATATGTTCAGTTATTGCTAGCAAGGCTTTTGCCAAAACAATCTACGTCAAAAAGTTTCTAAAGTTTGTGTTAAAATTGAAAAATTGCTTTAATGGCCAGAGATCTAATAAGGTCATCTGCACATAAATACAAATAAGTCTGCTAAATTTCATTGCCTATCTCGAGTGACTGAATCATCCTAACATGGTTTTGACCAAAAAGCTTGGATCCTTAGAGAAAAGAAATATATTTTATGAAGGTACCAGCATATGAATTCAAATATGCTTATTAAATTTCATTTGTTTACCAGAATTTTTCAATGCTAAACTATACTTTGTTTTAAATAAAGATACAAAACGTGTAAATGTTTGACTACTGTTTTTTAAACCCTGAAAACCTAATTAGATCATCTACTCGCAACCGTGATAAAGTGCGTAAACCTTCATGAATATACGTTTAATAGTTTTAGAGCTACCGCGCTAAAATGGATTCTATAGGTAGATATGGACGTACAGACATGCGGACGGACAGCCGCAAAACACTATGCCCCCCATTGCGATAAAAGGCCTGACATTATTGTGAATACTTCTAGTAATTTATGTATTTTTCTTATGCGTTGAAAATCTGTCGTTTTAAAACAAATGAAAAACAAAACATCAAAGTGTGTAGTGTCTAATGGGAACGCCTCGTATATTTACTTTAATCTTCAGTGATACCCGTGGACAGACAAAAATGTGAGACCAGAAATTCTATCTCAAAAGGAATGCCGATCACAGATTCGATCTTTTAAAATCATGTGTGATGAATTCTACTTTGCAGTTGACTATAGATTCTCACCGTCTTATTTTATCGTTTTTCAGTAAGAAATACTAATTTATATTTCTGTGCAAACAGGAAACAAGGAAATGTTTCAATCGCAATGTGCATTTTTGCATGCAGGCGAAGCAAACTTGATTATGATCACGCCTGTTGCCATAAATATTCAGTGGGAACATACGTATTCTTGGTTTCTGCTCATTGCTATTTTTGATAATGACGGGAAAAGTAGAAAGTACTCGGACATAACCTACATCCGCCCCAGACAACAAAATGGACCAGAATCATCGCACTGGAATTGTATTATGTGATGCACATGTGTGTTCGAAGTTGGAAGAAAAACGGCATTTTAGAAAATGTGGTTTGTTGTCTGAAGTGTTTTGCACCAACCCAACTTAGCGCAGCATCAACCTGGAACAGAAGAAATTCCACTTCTTTTTCTTGGCCACAAGCCACTGAAGTCTAATAGTGAGCCATTTTATTTGCGCTGAATTGTCGCCCGGAGCACTACTTCAATCTCTAAAAGTTCCGTAATCACGTGCGAATCTTGGGAAACAGAGTAATTGCTGGTAGCAAAATAAAAATATATCAGTAGATTATTGGATCAAAATGAGTTATGGGGCTCGTATATCACAGAACTCATCGGAACATCTGCGACTAAGGGAATTGATGCAATAAAGTCCTTTAAACTCGAATCTGAGTATTTTCTTTGATATCCCGATATCCCTAATAATTCTATCGTAAAAGAAATGCATCGTTTCTTTCAAGCGAAGACATTTGATCATTAAGTCAACAATTAACGTCATCAGACGCTTATAAAATCGTATTACTAATGTAATGCGGTGCCTTTAAAGATGATTTTCCGATGTGATTACAAATCAATGGAATATTTTTCTTCACAATTTAGTTCATGCCGCTAGTCAATCTAAGGTAAGTGCTGTAAGGTTAATAGTTGCATAACCGTTTTAGAAGGACATCTGTTTTCATTGCACCTTGTTTTAGTCAGGCAAACTGTTATCAGTTTATGGTAAGATGGTTTAATAATTTAGAATATTATTAACAAATTAATATTCAACAGGTTAGTTCTTTCGAATGCATGCATGCATAGAAAAAGTTATTTTGGAGGTTGTGAAACGTTGGAAACGTAGAAATAACAGAAGTTTAAAAGCGTTTCAGTTGTCTTTTGTGATGTATGGATTTTGGTACTTGAAAATAATAACAGGTTTAGACTTTGGCCTTTTATCTCTAAGTGAATAAATACTTTTGCACAAGAATTTTAATGTCGGGAGTTCTTACATTTTGACAGCGCGCTGTATTAAATGTATCTAACAGGGTGGCCTGTTTCTCTTTTACTCTTATGGGTTCATCGTTGATATCATATAGATAATTGTTAGACAAAAATTATGTCAATATAGCCCCACGGAGATCAGAGAAGAAATTTTCTCTGCAATTCATCTGCTTATGTGAAGGGTCCGATATAACAATGAATTTCGTTTCCTCTCATTTGCCGACGATTCATCATGCAGTTTGGATGACTGTTGATAATCCTTCATACTATCAAGGTGAACATCCCTGTGGCCAATCAGAATTCGTTATTTGTACAGAAGTGTTTCACTATGTTATTAATATGGTCATCTTCCCTGTATTAATTAATTCGATTTTTTATTTACCAGTGGTACTTTACTATATTATTGTTATAGCAATTATTTTCGGAAAATATGTATCACCAAACTATTAAATTTTGTTTATTCGTCCAAAATGTTAGGCCTTATTTGAAATAAAAAATATTAAAAAATTGGGGGGGGGGGACGTTGGTTGCAAATTATAACACTTATCTAAAAGGTTTTAAATCATTCAACCTTTTTATCATAGGTGAAAGATAAGTCTCTAAGCCATACAGCTGCGCTACCCTTGTCATACAAATATCATGCAATCGTTTCAACTATGTGTAACACAGTTTGACGTGTTTGTAAAATGCCTGGAATATCCATGTATAACGGTGACTGTGAAACATAACTTAACGTGAATTCCAAGAAAAAATATCCCCACCCTCACACAAATTTACACAAATTGTCCATTATCTAAGCGAATTCAAAGGATGTATGGCTTGAGAAGCAGAATTCACAATTGCAACAGTTTATTTCTGATTACTTGTAGCGTACGTTGTGAGTGTGTCTGCGCATTTCTCTGACAACGAGGTCTCAATGGGTAGTTGTTTTGGTGAATTTTCTTCGATCCATGACAGACTGCAGAAAAATGAGAATGTTTTATTCGACCTAATGTTGCAATTAAAACATTGACCAATTATTTTTTTGAACGGCATACCTGTATGTTTTTGATAAAGTTTTTAGGGTTCATTCCTTGTACATATGGTAGCGTTAATACGGTTACGGACACTAATCCCAACCCTCCTTCAGTCAATGGCTTATTTCAAAAGTTTCGTCTGACAAGGCGGTAAAAAAAAACCACACAACCACAATACAGGCCTTATGACGATTAAAATTTACAGTTTTTATAATGAAATGGTGATCATTTCATTCCCCATAAATGATCTCGACTTTGAAATATTTGAATATGTAGCAGGTATACATAAACACGTATAAACCAAGTTGGCTGTTTATGTGAAGTCCAAGTTAAAACATATGATCTTTTGAGCTAGACGAATTTTGATAGGTAACCACAAAAAAACCCATCCATCTTCAAGACGAACTCAGATTAACTGTAAACCAAATTACGCTTATACTTTCTGTGTGAATTTGTAAATACAATTCTCATACCTATTAAGATCACGCCCTCTACTTTCAAAAGTACTGTGATGTCAAAATACGAAACTATCCAGTCAGACCTGTGCGCCTCCTTGCCGTTTTGTCGACTTTAACCTTATGATGTAATAATGTAAATTAATTTGAATTAATTATGAAAATGAAGCAAGATGGCGGATGAGTCAGGAAACAAAAGCACGCATAAAACACGCATGCAAGTTGTACAACTAATCTTTCATGCAAAACACTCCAAAGTTATGTTTGAAACAGTATGCTGATGGTGCTTTTCTATTATTAAACGGTTCTCCTTTGTCCTTATATACAATCATGCAGCTTTAAAATGACTTTGCTTGTGTCTGGTCTGTACTTTAATGTTTTTAAAACCAATACCTGTTTGGGTTGGAAGTTAAAAAATATAATAAAAATTATGTCTAGAAATTGATATTAACTGGTCAGGTCCCAATTTCCGATTACTGGGAGTAGATTCCTCTTTGAATTTGGACAATATGGTAGAACTCAATTATTCGACGAAGCTGTAGGAAGTAAAGAAAATGCTTGGCTAGTGGAGCAGAGAAACGTATCCCTTATTTGAAATTTTGTTTGGGGAAAAATTACTTTGATAAATCCATGATTTTACCAAAATTTTGTCATCTTTTGTTGCGCTACCAAGTGATCCACTCCATATAAAAAATGAACTGAATACATTATTTTTCAATCTCTTTTTTGGTGGAAAAAGTGATAGGGTCAAAGAAAACACTCTTATTGCTCCCTTTAAGGACGGGGGATTGTATATGATTCATTTGCACTGATTGGTGTGTTATACCAAACTTTCCTGGATCAGGTGCTTTTTTTTTTATTAAAGGAAGATGGTTGATGACAAAACTGGTTTGTGAACAAACATCTAGAAAATTTGGAGTCACACTGTTATCTTTATTTTAAAGAAAAAACCAGATTGAAAGAAATCTCTAAATCAATAATATATGTATATATATATATATATATATATATATATATATATATATATATATATATATATATATATATATATATATATATATATATATATATATATATATATATATATATATATATATATATATATATATATATATATACTTTGTACTTTATTACAATGAAAAAAAAAGAACGATCGACTGTTCTGGAATACTGTTATTACATTTAGGAAAAACCGAATTGAAAGAATTCTCTCAATCAATTATATATATATATATATATATATATATATATATATATATATATATATATATATATATATATATATATATATATATATATATATATATATATATATATATATATTTATTTGTACTTTATAACAATGGAAAAAAATGAACGACCGACTGTTCAGGAATACTTGTCTAAATATATTCTTAATTTAGTAATTAACAAACAGCGTTGTACTTTTTAAACACCTTTTTGATGCACAAACATCTCTATTAAGTTTTGATGAATTAGAACAAGAAACAATAATATTTTTGTAAAGTACCTACCTCTTATCTAAAAGATATCTGTGAAGTGGGAAAGGAAAATAGATATTTTTTAAACGTGGAAATATATTTTATGTAATTTTTGACAAAAATTCACTCTTTATGGTAAAGCCAGAATAAATTTACTTTACTTTACACGAAACGTGGTCGAGACAGCTAGAGTGTGCAATTGGTGCAATTTTTTATTAGCGAGTGGTTCTTTGTAAAGAATATGTGTGTGCGTGTGTGTGTGTGTGTGTGTGTGTGTGCGCGCGTGTGCGTCAGGTGGTAATATAGGGAACATGTAAAATGTTCAATAACAAAATAAAATAAAAATATATGTTACGCTGGGAACATGATGAAAATGAATTAAATCACCCGAGAAGGAAAATTCCTGATAAGACCAAATTTATCATTCGAAGTAATTGAACAAGAGAATCACAACTAACGGGTAAGTAATGGAACGCCTAAGAAACTTAAGTTTCTAAGTCCTTCGTTCCCATTTGATTCGACAAATAAATTTACATTTCAATATTTTCTTTTTTGTCTTCTTCTTTACAATATCGAAAATGTAGATTTCTTTTACATCAAATGCTTCCTATAAGGGTATTTTACTTTTGAACATTTGACATCTTATACTGCAAATAAAAATATTAACTTAAGTTATTTAATCAAGAACCGTTTCGCATGATCGAATTTCTATAGTTCTTACACATCAAAAGATATCACCACAATATACTGTCCAAACTTAATAAAAATGTTGTCTTTCCAGATATTGACACTTGATCACGATTTTATTTAAACAGCGAAATGTCTTATATACACTTTTAATTTTTCTGTCACACAAATATGCAGCCATCCAGTTTGACTATATAATTTTGCCCTGAATCGAGCTTAAAATTAAACCAAAGAATCGTACCTGTGAAGTAAAAGGATAAAGGAGAAAAAAAAACCTTTTACATTTGGAAGAAAAAATAATTTTATAAACGCTAGGTTTATGGTACATCTAAAAAAACAAAAAACACTTCCCAGAATTCACTTCGTTTATTTAAACATCAAAGTCAAGTATATGTTGTTTTGAATACTAAGCCGCATTATTATAATCCAGAGGTGGGCAAACTTTCCAGTGCAAGTGCCGCATACACAAAGTTACACCTTGTCACGGGCCGCATAGTTCATTAAGTAAAATAATTAATATTTGAAATAGCAAAAACAAAAGGTTTTTCTAAATAACATCTAATTAATTTTCAGTTGTTAATGTTGTTAATATCTGAAAACTTAAACTTAAACTTCAAAAGAAGCACATTTTTTTGATAAGCAGAGTAACATAAACAGAGTCAGTGCGAATGATGACTTGTTCCTAAGCCGCATGAAAACCCTTGGCGGGCCGCATGAAAGCCCTTGGCGGGCTGCGGTCCGCGGGCCGTAGTTTGCCCACCCCTGTAACATAATCGGTATAACCTTTTGCTGTCCAAGCTTAGAAAACGCAATCTTTGATAAGTATGTGAAGTTAAACAGGAATTCTAAAATTTTTGTGATCACATCTTGTACTGATGACAATTAAATTAATGTTTGTTTTATCCACATAGCTTGTTCGATTTTATATCAGTTTTCATATCTTTCGCTCCTTTTGTCTATCTATCGGTTAGCTTTGTTCTTCCCTTGTCCCTTCTTTTTCTTTTGTTGTTTCTGATTTAATACTTATCTTTCTTCATATATTCTTATCTTTTCATTTTAGAACTTTCTTTCTTTGCATATTGTATTCTTGCTCATTGACAAAACCTGCAAGCTACTTTGTTACAAACTGAATATGGGATGCGTAACCGCATGCAAAATGAAGTCCAAGAAAGGGAAATAGACATCAAATTGAAATTAAACAGTTCTATTTTTAAAAAATTTATGTTTAGAGGTTCATTTTCACTTAAATGTTGGTGTGTGTGTGTGTGTGTATGTGTGTGTGTGTGTGTGAGAGAGAGAGAGAGAGAGAGAGAGAGAGAGAGAGAGAGAGAGAGAGAGAGAGAGAGAGAGAGATTTTGTTTCAGCTTTATATGTTTAGTATTTACTATTTAAGCGGGCGGAGATACTACTAAACATGAATGTTGATAACCAAGTAGGTATGGCAACTTCTGATCCCATCCTTGACCAAAATCCCATAAATTACAAGTATTACCGACTGAACAAGTTTGCAGCTGGGTTTAATGAGCCACAAAAGTATATTATATGCATTTCAAACAAGGCAATTTTCTATAGAGAAATGTCTTGAAAGGTAGTTTTATATAAATAATGACTATTGATTTTAGACTTTCTTTTCTTTGCCTTTTAAGAGCGTATATTTTCTAAATTTATGCTGCGTCATATAGGAAATTTCCCAGTATTTCTTAGTATTACTGTGATTCTTTGATACCCTCATAGAAGAGAAAGCAAAATAAATAATGAAATGCTGCCTATTAAAACACAGTCATGTGTTTAACGATACTGTTCTTAAAACATGAATTAAGCCACACATATCCTAAATAAAAGTTTATCACGTAACTTCATGTCATAAACAGTCACTCTGTTGAATAACATTCGGAAAATCACATAGAAACTTCTTTCTGCTATATAATGACTGGGCATATAAGTGGCTTACAGAATGTTTGTCTCGAATATTTTATACCATTTCTTTCTATTTAACTGTCCCCTTAATATGCTGTCCATTATTTGATACCAAAGTTATAAAACTCTGTTTGTTACAATAAGCCACTCACTGCAGAAAGTCTCAAACCAAATATTTTATTCAATTTGTCTCACATTTGTTAATATTTTGTATAGTGAAAACTTATACAACATCAGTTATGTATGTATGTATGTATGTATGATAGATCTGTCTGTTTGTCTATCTATTTATCTTTCAATTGTCCTTTCTATCACATATCTAGTCTTTTCTCATCTACTTTTATCCTTGCACCCTTCCATTTTCATCTAATTCCATTTTTTTCTTCTTAAAACGTTTCTTCTTGAGTCCAGATTAGAGTTGAGAAAATTATGGCGCACAAAGCGTTTTGAAATTTATGGGAGCTAAATCCTCTTAATTCTGTTACAGAGTATGTTTTTAGCAATCATAGTTAAACTTTATACACTTTGTATCTTTTTCTAATCTCTTTTAATTTGTTTTTTTGTTACTTATTTATATTCTCGTCTTGGCACTTGATTTTCCGTTCCTCTGATAACATATTAGTTATCATAAATATTGGCGATTTTAACTTTTCTTCGCGACATTTTATCATATTTTTTCCGCCGGTACGCTGGTGATTTTTGTTGACTGGGTTCCTTTAATCACATTTTATTGATCATATTTGATGGTTGGTTTAAGCAATCTCACCAGCAATCTCTCCCACTTGGAAATATAATCAAGTACCAGACCGTATTTACGCAGATGGACGTTCTGGACAAATTGTGTTGAACATAGAACCCGACTGACTTGTTACGATTATACGATGATTAAATCGTTTGGCGAACTTAATTAATGACAGCCGCCTGTTTTTTCTCTCTATATTATTATTGTATGTTAGAAACTCCAAGTTGCCGAGTACTAATAAAAGATTTAATAACTTGCTAATACGGTGGGGTGGGGGTGTGTATAAATACCACATTTTTCTGATCCACATGTAATCTGTTTACCAAAGAACAGTGTAAAGCATATATGATATATTGTGTATGTGTGTGTGTGTGTGTGTGTGTGAGAGAGAGAGAGAGTTGTATAAATCCACCAGTTTCTAACTGAAAGCATGCAAGACAAGTTTCGTGCCGAACTTCCTACACGACCACATTTTTTTATTTTTTATAGCGCCCTCAGCTAACCTTCCGAACAGGGCTGACAGTGACAGGGTTCCATTAAATCAAAGGTCACTTTATGGTGGATACGGCTTCATTATAGACCAGGGTTGGGGTGCATATTGTTTTCTGTGGTCAAGGTCGGGTGTCGAAGAATGGTGACTGATACGCCAGTTCAACTAGTATCTCCAGCATACGGATGACTTGGCAGTCATTCTGCATTTTACACGGTAAATCGGGCAAAGATCACGGTGTCACTCCTTCGCGTAGCCCCTGGTCAAATATTAATACACCTATCGGTGGGAAATCGCAATAAAAGGTGTTAAGAGATAGAAGATTTGTTGTTTGCTCGATGGCAATTAACTGCCAGGTGAAACTTGGTATATGTGCTTCGCTCTTTTGATAAAGGGCCCTAATCATCTATAGTTTGACATATTTGGTAGTTATCTGTGAAGAAATCTTGTTTCGAACATCTATCCCTATATGTCCGTCTATTCGTCCATCTGTTCAACTACACACCCACATATCCATGCATGCACTTATAACACACACACACACACACACACACACACACATCCATCCATCTATCCATTCATACATACTTATATGTACTATTCAGTAAAATTACGATGTTCATCCCCTGCAGTATGACACGTTTGAATCATCACGTCTGTAGCTATAAATTCATTGTACAATTTAGTACTAAGCATAGTTGGGCTTCTTTCTTAATCTGTGGAGATGTTTCTGGTAGTCATCCCTATATTTTCATATAATTCTCCTTCTGTTCTACCACGCACCAATACATCCATACAGGCATGCTTCTATACAGGGCTCATTTACAACATACATATGTATATACGAAATGGACATATCCGTAATAAAAACAACATGGATGCACGGTTATCTCTCTCTCCCTCCTTCCCTCCATCCATCCATTCCTCCCTCCCTGCATATGTCCGTCTGTCTATCTGTCTGTTTACCTACCTACCTACCTTTTATCTATCTATCTTATCTATCTGTCTGTCTGTCTGTTTGTCTGTCTGTCTGTCTGTCTGTCTATCTGTCTATTTATCTATCTATCAGTTTGGTTGTCAAACAGCCAACCTTCATATCAATTGATCTATCTTCCCACGTATAATCGTTGGTGCATGAGGACATACATCGCAAGATAAATAAATATGGCCCATCTCATACCTCTGTCTGTCGATCGTGAGAAATTAGGTCATATGTCCTGAAGTCTTGTGCATTCTTGAGAATATCTAGATGCAAACTGCGCGAAAAATCGTTCATATTTAAGTAAGTATGTCTCAAGAGACTTCCGTGGAACAACCATTCAAGATACCGAAGTGCGAGTCAGAAATATCGCATCTTATTTAACGGCAGTTAACAAATGATGATGAATGATTTAGTCGCATGCAGTGCACGTTTCGTACATTATACATTCAGCTGCAACTCGCAAAACCTAAATTTCAGAAAGTTCGAGGTTAAAGCACATTAAATAAATCGAAGTCCGTGGGAAGTTAGTGACAGGAATTACTTTCTACTAAACTTACTAATTCCACAGGAATACCGCATGATTGCGATATATGTTAGACAACATTTCGAGTGCACTTACAAGTGTGGGCTTGCGTCGCGTGTTTTTGCATCCGCTTATTTACCTTCCTTATTCTGCTGAGCCAAAAAGACCTCCCGTATCTTCAAAGTAAACATTTGGGTTCATTGCGACGACAACATTATATGAAAGAGGTTTTGCTTTAACCAAAATAGATTTATACTTTTGCATAGGAAACTATCAAAGTGAATGACAGAGAACTCGAAGTGCAATAAAAACAAAGCATAACCACTTATCTTGTCAAAACATGCGCTGTTCTAGAGTCGTCATCTTTAACAACAACCGCCAAGTATCAACACCAAAAAACATGCTGCCTTTGCCCCCACGCGATTTATGGAGATGGTTTAAGTTAAGATCATTACATCATGTTTGGGCCGTAAATGCCAATCAAAACAGCGTTATGTCCGTAGGCATACGGTCTTTATCATTTAACTTTGCATAACCACATAATCGTGAAAATTTAACTTGACAGTATAAAATCATTGTAAAATTCTAAACATTCAACGCGGGAAAACATACGCACATATTGGAGAGAGAGAGAGAGAGAGAGAGATACTCAAGAGTATTCGAATTTGTATAACTTTTTGTTGATTCTTTATCCATTTTTAGACGTTTTAGAAACCTGAGTCATTGCTTGCTATATTTTAATAGCATAACTATCGTTTCGTTAAAGAAAAATATTAACAAACATCCTTCATGTGTACTGCACAGTTAAAACTAGTATGCAGACACCATCAACTGAATTTGTAATTTAATGTTCTAGGGAACGAATTTGAATATTTCTGTACCCATTCAAGTGTCATAGCTGAACGAAATGCAAGGAATTCGTTTTATGCACTCCAGGTGATGTACTAAAGGATAACAGTTATTAAACAGTTGTTTCAGGCGTGTACATACTGATGTAAATTTATCTTATGCTGCCAGATGAACCGAAATATGGCCATCAAACGAGAATTAAAACGCAGAGTAACTGAATATATCAGAGCATAGAACATACATTGCATTTAGTGTGCTTGGAAAATTTGTATAACCAAAGCATACCAGATTTCGGTCTAATACGACCTACAAAGATGGCTCTTTAGTAAACGCAGGTCCTTCTGCCTACCGAGCTCCATGCCCCCCCCCCCCCCCCAATATGTATCTACTCTATCTATTGTATTCATGTATATGTGTATTATTTACCTATTTTCCTAACTCCGTATGTAAATTGTACTGTAGATACAATCTCTTTTGACGCCCTGAGATTCCATAATTTAGCGATACTATCTTGATTTCCGGAACCTACTGGTCTGCTTTGAACTGGATATTTTATTTGGGCGTTGACTGTGTCCTAGTTGGTACAATCCCTCGATCACGATTATGTGCAAATCGTTTGGTCCCGTGCTTGCGGATCGCGCAGAGAATTTGTACCCTGGATATAAATTACAAATATCCAAAACTCTAAAATTTCTCAAAGCTGTTGTTAATGCCATGATAACGAAGATAATTCTGTCTGGAATAATCTGTCTTGGAAGACTCAGCTGATATGTGAAATTTCAGCTATATTGTAAGACACGAAGTATTGTAAAACATGATCTTTCATAAGACACGAAGTATTGTTTGTAGCGTGAGTGCCACAATTTTTTCTATACAGTGTTAAAACCCACCGGGTTCTATAACTTTGACAATATATGAAATAAACTCAGCTTACTCTAGCATGTAACAGAAAATGACTCCAGCGTTTGTCCACATTTATAATTGGTGACGATAGCTTACTGATACGTGTGTGTTAATGTTTGCTATGCTGCGTCATCTTTTCTTGATATTTAAACTTGTTTCCTTACATCTAGGGATCATGTTTACCGCTTCACAAACCACATCTAAGTTCGTATGTTAATTGTATGTAAATTATGTCATAGATAAAACTGTTTAAAGAAGCTAATATTCAGAAAATGCTATCTAAGCTACTACTGAAATTCGGCATTTACACAAGCACACATACATACATACATACACATACGTACATACACACACGCACACACACACACACACACACACACACACACACACATATATATATATATATATATATATATATATATATATATATATATATATATATATATATATATATATATATATAGATAGAGAGAGAGAGAGAGAGAGAGAGAGAGAGAGAGAGAGAGAGAGAGAGAGAAAGAGAGAGGGAGAGAGAGAGAGAAATTGTTCGACTGATATGTTGTCTTCAGCCAGTCCCTCTCGTTTGTGCTTAAAACTGAAAAATAAGACATTATCTACCTTAAGCATAGCAGCCAATAAAGAAAATCCAGCGTGAACTGTTGTCTCCTCTCTCTTTATGGCCCTCAGATACCTAAGTGCTTGCTTTTGGAAGCATTCTTTGCTAATTTTTCTACACTCAAATCTGGAAGAATTTCAAAGCAATTGTGGTCCCTCATGACGCTTTTCATTAACCTCATTATATCAATACACAGTTGTAGCGCTTTAACAGATTGAAAAATAGTTTCAACTTTACCAAGCACTGGATGCCATTTCTATGCCATGTGTAAAATTTTCGAAGATCTGTACTGTCCACGTGAACGACATAAAAGTTTGAATTCGAAGCAAAATAGTGACCACAAGTTTTATTGTATCACTCCTTGCAAGATATTCTTTTATTTCAGACAATTATTTTTCGTCTGACAATAAACGTGTCCATTGTTCCTAAACAAAAACGTGCAGTGAGCATATTTTACCAAGGTGTTTGTAACTTTTTGAGTGATAATTGCTGGAAAGTTTTGAAAATGATACTGAAGCTTTTTTCATCTGATTTTAATCGTCAGAAAATTTCGCGAAAATTTGCGGATATATTTGTATACTTTGCTCCCTTTAGTTTCTCGACTGTTTTTTGAACTGTTGTACATTTTCGTATGTTTCTAAACTTGTCATATATTTGGTTAAGTTTAGACTTTTGTGTGGATTTGTTAAAATATCAATATAAAATAGTGTATGTATGTGTCAAGCATAATAAACTGAAAAAGAAGGTCTTTTAGAGGCTTCGTAAAAGCCTCTGGACAATTTTAAATCAAACTCTCCGTTTGATTTAAAACGTTTTATTGAAGAAGATCATATTAAAAATAATAGTAGTTTCAAATGTTTTGGAAATACCGATGGCAACTGATGTTATATATCTCTGAAGCGAACTTTGGCTTCAGTTAAAGTTTTCGGTTTGACAGGTAGACGAACAGACGAACATCGTAGAGAAGCAATGTTGTAATTAAAAGAGTGTTTAAGAACTCGCCTGCCATGCATTGTATTTTTTGATTTCATAAAATACAAATAAAAAAATAAAAAATTCAAGGACTGGGCATTCTAACATTTTCTGTGAGACATATATTAATATCTTCGTTGTAGGAAATAAGATCACACGGAATCTAAAAGATATCAGCCAGAAGAAGTAAAGGTGAGATTTTTCAAATTCTTTATTAAGCACCATGTGTTCGCCACAAGTACACCTTGTGAATCAAGCAGTAAATAAATCACATGGAAATAATAAAAGCTTATGTACTCTCCAACTACAAAATATACTTGTTATATCAAGGGCACAAATGAACACTAATTATATACATTTTCAAACTTTTAGGAGTGGTAGGGTCATCGACTTTAAATACAGTTTGACATGAATGATACTATATAAAAATTCTTCATGTGTAAGTCACCATTATTAATGTTTAATTATTACTGAAAAATATTTAGAGAATTTACCAATACCTTCAAAGTTTTAATAACAAGTACGTAGAATGTTCGTAAGATTTTTGTCTCATTACCTTTTTTAAACATTGAGTTTTCAGTGAATTAAAATTGAGTAAGATCTGCATTAATATAATACTTTTCTTTTTGAGAATATGTTGGTGTATCAAAAGAGATTGTACCAGTCAAACCCTTACACACACACACACACACACACACACACACACACACACACACACACACACACAAAGAGCATGTCCTGACTGCTGAAATCCAAATCTTGACGAGGCTGTACATGGACTGAAATTTAGTTATAGCAAGTATGCCACAAGAAATGCCCATGTTCAACATATGAATAGTTATTGCATTTATAGGTTTGACAAAAAAGTTCAGCACACGATAGGCTATACATGGCGGCCATTAATAGAAGATGGAGGAAGGGTCCGGAAGACCCCGGTAAGAACCACAGATCAACGTTGACCGAGTCCGAGACTAGAATCCAGAGGTGAGATGGCAGTGGTATATAAAGGCGAATGATTTAGACCACTCTGTCACCTGGGACTGCCATACTAAATTTAGACCACTCTGTCACCTGGGACTGCCATACTAAATTTAGACCACTGTGTCACCTGGGACTGCCATACTAAATGATCACTTCCTGCATATAAACTGCAATAATGTTAAGTTTTATGCTGTTATCCAGCTTAATTGTATATTTGTATCTAACGAAGGATTTTACATTGTTATATAACGTACTATTTCTGTTGCTATCCAGCGTAGCCTTTAATTTTTTTATCGTTATTCGAAGTAATCTTTATATTGTTATTCGACGTAGGGTTTTATATTGTTTTAAAGCGTAATATTTACATTGTTATCCAGCAGGGTGGGGTGGGTGGTAGGGCTAGGGGTATCTCCCCCGCCCCCGCTAATAAAACGTACACACACCAGACTACAGTCCCTTGTCATTAGATACTTGATCATCGTTTTATTCTTTTGCACATTTATTGGGTATTATGCAGACTTTGAGTAAATAGACACATAGACTTTTGAGGAAAATAAGGACCCTTGTGGAATTATGGAACGCCTTCCCCCACTTGACCTGATCAGGCTCTATGCAGTGTAATTTTGATATTAATATCCAACGCAATCTGTATAGTTTTATCCAGCGTAATTTGTACGTTGTTATCCATTGATGCGTTTATTTTGTTATCCAGCGATGCGTTTATATTGTTATATAGCGAAAATCTTACAGAAAATTCCCGGTTCCTGGTAGATGAATTCCCTAAACTGCTCACCTTTACAGACCTCTGCCATCTCACCTCTGTCGGCGTGGGTTTCATTCTCGGGCTTGGCCAAGGTGGATATGTGAGAAACCTTCCTGCAGTTTCCCTTGGGTCGATGGTTCTCACCGGGGCTTTGCCAGGTTCTTCATCCGCCATTTATACTGGCCGCCATGAAATTTCCTTGTATGTTATGCTACTCTGGCATAATTTAGCGTAGAAAGTAACATGTCTTGACTTTCAAGTCTCCCATTCTTGTATAAACTAGAAGGCGCAAATGGATGAGCGAATGTGTAGCTCCATTGTCTTGAATTACGGAGATGTATTGAAAATGAGGTACTATTTGGGACAAAACGTTCAGAAAATTTTATTTAAAAAAATTAATATTTTGCGGCGCATCATCTAGGTTTAGTGAGCTGAGATTTTTCAAAATAAGAAAAGTGTATTTTTTATGGGTCGAAAGCACGACAAGGGTTAAAACCCCCAAAACAACATTGTTTTCGATATAATTTTTGAGGTATGGATTCGCTTTGGTTGATGTAAGATAGTATTTAATAAGAGAATTGATATTTAGCATTGAATTCACGAAACCTTCAAGAATAAGACTGAAAAACTTAGTCTTTACTCGCTTACAAATCGATTCCAACTGCAAACAACATAAATTCTGACGGCAGATCAGGGTCAATGCTGTTTGTTCTACTAAAAACTCATAATAAACTGCATAAAACTAGATCTGCCGGCGAATTATATGGCGGCAGATTTGGGTCTGTGCAGTTTATAATAAACTCGTCTTATAAGAGAGTACATACGGTACAACACATCTTGGAATGCATATCACATAATAAGTGCGTTCAGTTCATTGTTCTTTTTATTAGATTCAGTGAAATAGTTCCAGTCTTCTAGATATTGGTTTAAGTACCAGACAACTCGTAAAGATTTAGTTTGTGGTCTCAGACATTCTCTTCCACGAATTCAAAGCAATAAAAGAGTATTTAGCAACTCTTTAGATTCTCTTGTGAATACAAGAGTATTTAGCAACTCTTTAGATTCTCTTGTAAATACACTATTATGGCTTTGCTTCAGTAAGTAACTGCATTTTATAATACTTCGTCACGTTTTTGTTGAAATGTTTGTAAATCAGTAATACTTCGGAGCTAAGGAAATGCCACTGATATACAACATATATTATGAGGAATGTTAAGTATAATAACTGATAATATCTTTAGTTGATAACCTTAAAAATGCTTTTATATCTTTATTATATTTTTATTTTCGATTGTGTTTTTGTGTTTTCGTGAGTTAATTTTAGTGAGGCTCAACAACTGTTTGTAGGTTATATATTGACGATGCATTCATAGTAACATGCTTTTTCCAATGATACACTACGGTATGGTAGCCAAGCCAGTAAGATTATATGGTGAGAATCGAACCCGCACCTTCCTGGTGACGAGTCCATCGCCCTAACTACTGAGCAACTGCGGCTCTCTCTTTGATATCGAATCATAGCAATTGTACTAGCAGACCACTTTGATGGAAAGCATTAAACTGAATGGTACACTAATATCATATTAAAACATGTGTTCCATGTAAGCTCCGAGTGCGATACGCATTCATTAGGTGCACATGTCGCACACGTTTTTATTCTATGACACTGGGTTCTATCCCCCGCTAAGCGAAGAAGTGGTAAGTTCTATATCATTAAGCAGACATAAAAAACACTTTCTACCTTACGTAGAATAGGACTGTAAAATTGCAATAAAATATACCTGCGTGGATAGCACAAACAATTTCCGATTATACTAAGATTAGTTTTTGATACTGACGAATCTTAAAAAGAAAATGCATTAGTCATCTATGCTAGATTTGTCAGTCATCTATGCTAGATTTGTCAGGAATCGGTCAATATTAAGTGACAACAACATATTTAATTGTATAAAAGGGTCTGATAAATTGTTACATACTAAATAGTGATTTGGATGCTTGGAAGCAAGCGCACACGTGGTATTACAATAAAATAACACAGAACACGGCCCGGTTATAAAATAATGTGTCTATGTATGTATGTATGTATGTATGTATGTATGTATGTATGTATGTATGTATGTATGCATGCATGCATGCATGCATGCATGTATGTATGTATGTGCGTGCGTGCGTGCGTGCATGCATGCATGCATGTATGTATGTATGACTGATTGACTTTACTTCCTCATCAGAAGAGATTTCATTTAGTTAATATTTCGTTAATACAGAAAAGATAGGAACATAGCTTGACATTAATGGACTTACAGTAGAATATATATATATATATATATATATATATATATATATATATATATATATATATATATATATATATATATATATATATATATGTATATGTATACATACACATATATATACATATATACACACGTACACATGTATACACGCATACATATATACATATATTCATACATATATATATACACATATATATATACATACACACATATACATACACATATATACATATATTTACACACACACATATACATATATATATATATATATATATATATATATATATATATATATATATATATATATATATATATATATATATATATATATATATATATATATAAAGAAACGTAAAGAAAACGCAATATCTAAACACACAGTGAGAGAACTCATTGCAAACGAGATATAAACGCAACATAGATTAAGAGAGGAAAATAAAAAATTGGAATTATTTACATTCGACTGTAACGATTTAAATGGATTATCATGTTCTCTCTCACTTAGAACACATGTAGATAATTTATAAGATGAAAATGAAATGGGTCCATTTCCCTAATTTACTGAACAAGCATAATATCATATATCGTTTTCAAGGTCATTTGTTCTTATGTACATTATGTCTATTCCATCAGCCACCACACACATGAATGCCTGCCATGATTGATCATCCATAGAATCAAAGATGTCCACTCTCTTGCCCAAAAGGATAATAAGTAATGAGTCATTGTCCTGACATAAAAGCCATTGCGAGTCTAGAATGTCTACTGCATCTATTATTTTTTCAAACAGTGTTATGTTCGTCGTTTAGGGCTTGGCAGTATAGTAACATATTGCTTGGCTCTGTTTGTAGTCAATCTCTTGCAGAGTTTACAGTTATATTCATTCTCTGTTGAAATTGAACATATAGTTAAATAGGCAATGTTCAAGTTTTTATTAGGAAAACATGTACCAAGCTGCCAGACAGCAAATGGTTGAAGACTAGTATGGACACTTGCATAATGTAAAAGTTCAGGTCGCATTTCAAGTTTAGATCTCCACAATGATTCTTCGCAGCAGTGAACTGACGTTTCAATATTCCTCCTCCAGACTGGTTTCGGGACAGAATATAGGTTGTTCACGTATAGGTGGAAACAATCGCCAAGCTGATATTTCAAAAGAACACGATATATATCTTTAACAAAACCTACGCTCTCGCTCTGGTGCATCAGGAAGTCAAGAATTCTTCTGTTGAATATAATTTTCCATGCTAGTGAACCATTAGCTCTGCAGAATTTATTGAAGAAACCTAATTTGATTTTATCTACATATCCCTCAACTGACCACAGTCCAAGACTGCTAATTGTTGTTTCTGTAGAAGAGCGCTGATCAAGCCCTATAATTCTTCTTGCAGCTTTTCTTTGACATACGTCTAGATCATATACCTGTGACTGTCTCAAGTTGGACCATAATTCGCAGCTATATATCGTTGCAGGTAGTACTATTTTTGACCATTTTTTATTAATATTAATTGGATTCATTCCATCCTTTCCAATGTCAGTCCCAACAAGGGAATAAAATACTGATCTTCCTTTATCACATGCATTTTTAACTGCAGCAGTATTAGAAAGATCTATGGAGAGAGTAACCCCAGCATAGGTTTTAGAAAACGCTATAGGAATCCTTTTATCTCCGAGCATGAACATATATGTTTGTATGATTTTTTTTTCTTCGAAAATATGACAATATTGCTTTTATCAGCATTATACCGGAGTCTCCACTTCGATACACAGTCATGGAGGTTGCGAAGTAAAACACACATACCATTAAATGACGAAGATAGCAAGGACGTGTCATCCGCTTGTAAAACACAGGGGATACTTAAGGTACCAGCTTGTATTCCATATTTTGTTGACTCCAGCAAGGATATTAGGTCATTTATCATGACTAAGAATAGCCATGCTGATAGCGTTCTTCCTTGTCCTACCCCTTGATTGACTGAGTATGGTTTCGAATGATGCCCGTTGAGCAGAACAAGGGCCCTAACTTCTCGAAAAGAATTTTTAATCAATCTCCACAGTTTTCCTTTAACTCCGAGATAGAAAAGCTTATAAAAGACGCCATCATGCCATACCGTATTAAAGGCCTTCGCAATGTCCAGGAATGCAGCATAAACTTTTGATTAACCTTCTAAATAATGGGCTATTCCCTCTTTTATAATAAAGGCTGCAGTGATGCCACTGCATTCGCTTCGAAATCCCTGTTGTAATGGGCTAGAGAAATTGATACTTTCACTGAAAAGAATTAGCCTTTTCAACAATAATTTAAAAAATACTTTTTGAAAAACGAGAACAATTGAGATATCTCTATAGTTATTCATATCTAGTCTGTCTTTTTTCCCCACCTTTAAAGATAGGTATAACAGTTACAGTTTTGAAGTAGTCAGGAAACGTTTCCAAGGAAATCATGCTATTGTACAATTTGCACAAAATATAACTAATCGATTGACAGGCAAAAATTAAATGCTCTGCACGTGGTATTACAATAAAATAACACTGAACATGGCCCGGTTATAAAATAATGTGTCTGTGCATGTATGTATGTATGTTGTTGTTATTGTTGTGGGCTTTAACGCCATTTTTTAGCACGCGATAGGCTATGCATTGATGGAGGAAGAACCCGGGAAAATCCCGGGAAGAACGATCGACTCACGAGAAGCTATTGGCAAGCTTTCTCACATACCCACATTGGCCGAATCCTAGATTCGAACCCAAGCAGACAGAGGTGAGATGGCAGTGATCCGTAACGGAGAGCGGTTTAGACCACTCGGCCACTCGGGCCCGCATGTATGTATGTGTGTATGTATGTATGTATGTATGTATGTATGTATGCATGCAGTCAGGCAGGCAGGCAGGCAGGCATGTAGGTAGGTAGGTACGTGCGTACGTACGTGCGTACGTACGTATATATGTATGTATGTATAGATTTCTGCAAGTCGCACAATACTGACAATATAGTAGATATTAAAGCCGAGAAGAAGATAATAATGATAATAATAATAATAATAATGACGATTATATTTATGATGATGATGATGATGATGATACTACTACTGCTACTACTACTACTACTACTAACACTAATAAAAATGTTACGTATTTAGGCTCGAATAAACAGTAACACAAAAAAGTGAAAACAACAATCTTTTTAAAATTTAACAAATAATTTGTTTTCCTGGAAAAATTCTGTAAAATTGAAAATAAGGAGAAGAACTTACGGTTTCAAAAATCAAATCCAAAAATAATCTAAGAATAATCCACAAATTAAATTGCAAAAGTCTAGTAATAAATGTTCTAATAATTTCAAGTTCGAATCCTGCTGGAAAATCCCAGATGGATGACGATGACGTATGCTGTAGTCAGTACTGTGCTTATCTACAGTGCCTTGCTGAAATACAAATAATGGCACTCAGGTGTTGGAAATCCGAATTAAATTTGTAAGCAATGTCTTTCAAACATCTATGTGTGAGTTCTCCTCAAAATATTTCCAGAGAAAAAGAATTAATCCTTTTGAAATCAAACTGATCTGTAGAAAATTATAACTCAAAATCTGGCTGCAACAAAATAACTTGATATGAATGTAAAAAGCACAAAACTGAGAAATCTCTCTCTAAGCATCTCTATTAAATCTAACAAATGCGCAGTAATGGAAAAATCAGAATTGCGAAATCGAAAGGGGGGATCACGTGATCGTGTTAATGTCACGTACACAAAAATGACCCTGACAAAAACCAATCCTTTTAAAATAAAATAGAACTTGTTTACGAAGGTTGCTACAAATTCTGAAACAAGGTTAAGATTTAAATCAACAACTGGTGTTTACGAAAGAATGATTCAGGTGAACTAATTTTCTGGAAATATCATCTCCAGTGAATAAATTTACATTATAATAGCATATAATAGAATAAATTTTTAAAACCGACAAACTATTAAATTAAAATAAATATGAATTAACTGAGATATATGTAATAATAATAATAATATACTACTACTACTACTACTACTAATAATAATAATTTTTATTCAACGAGGATAAGACGTGGTTCTGAGGTTATGTTATAAAAAAAGTCACTTACATATACCCCATTATGCTCGCTTACGTACTCACACGGATTTAAAAGGAATTAATATATGTAACTATAGCTGTCAAAATGTATATATATTCAGCACGTCAAAAACCGTATATACATACATGAAACATAGCATGCGCATTTTATTTCTAGACACAATGATAAATTCTGTACTGGGAGGCTTTAATATGTCATTCTAGCTGGTCAATAAAGAATTTTATTAATGAAGCTTTTATTGAAGCTAGGGACATTGAATTACGCATCGTCTGGGAAAGACATCACAAAAGGTAGGCGCTGATACCGTAAAAGTTTTAAATGGTTATTTTTCAATCACGGAATCTGGAGTTCGTTGTTATTTATTGAGGGAAGATTACGCTCAGTTTTTGATGATCTTAGTTCAGTTAGGTTAGAGATATAATCTGGAGAAAGATCATGTAGAGACTTACATTTCATGATTTATTGAAAACAAAGAATACGATCTTTCTTTTATAGGTAGCCAGTTTTATGCGTTTCTCCATAAGGTACAACCGTAGTTTATCAATGGTTGTATATATCCAGAAAACTAAAGTTCAGGCTACTGGTGAGGTAGAAATTTAGACAGTAGTTTTAAGAGAGTTATTCTTATGTCGAACATATGTGATCGATATGTGTATTCCAGCTTAGATATTGATCCATATAGATATCAAGAATTTTTTTATTATTTTTAACACTAGACACGTATAAGTCATTTTGAGTTTGTAGTAAATCCGTGTTATTGGATAGGCGATGTCTTGTTTCGATGCCTTGTCATTGACTTCGTTTTAGATGCAATAATATGCATTCTGTTTTGTTGACACCGAAACTGATATATTGTTGAGGTCTAGATGCAGCTTATTTTCAATGGGATCAAGAAATTTGCCACGTGTATGCAGTGTAGAATCGCTAGCGAAAAGATCTTTGTTAGACATTGATGAACAGCAGGAAAAGAAAGGTCCTAATATAGAGCCTCGAAGAACATACCTAACATATGACTTAAATCGGAAGTATATTTACCCGTGCTAACAACCTGGGGTCTGTTGGTGAGATACGATGTGAACCAAGTAACTGAGTTTGAAGAAAACTTGTAGGCGGATAGATTTTTAATTAGTACTGAATGGACAACCAAATAGAATGTTTGTTGTATTTTGTTTTTAATATTTAAAACAAATATTAAATCAACGCAGATTGCGCCTATAAGTTCGCCCGATTCGATCGATAGTAGCCACTTGTCCTTACGTTTTGTCAATTGTTATGTATATTTGATTTAATTATATCTGATTTAATATATATTTATTTCAATTTGATTGTGTGTAAGTTTTATATTTTTTTATTTTTCATTGCATGATATTGGAATGCAAATTTATTCACTAGAGATGATACCTTTTTTTCAGAAAATAGTTTGACCTTGACTGTTAATTTATAAACACCAGGTGTTGATCTAAATCCTGACCTTGTTTCAAATTTTGTAGCAACCATCGTAAACAAGTTCTATTTTATTTTAAAATGATTGGTTGTTTTCGAGGTCATGATGGGACTTCGTCTTTAAGATGTAAATAATTTTTTAAAATTTTTTATTTCTTAGAGTAAAATGATTGGATTTCGTCAGGGTCACACTGGGTTGACGTGATCTTTAACAAGTATTTATCTTCTATAAACCATAGAGAAGATGATCACGTGATCACTTGTTTACGTTTAGAATACGATATAACCCATGTTTTGGAGAATTATTCTCAGTTGCAGCTGGGCTTTTTCTTACACTAGAAGTTGCATGTTTGGAGTTATTTCAGATTACTTGGATTCAAAAGGATTAATTCTGTTAATTTTCTGGAAAATACATGTGCTCATGTAAAATTGTTCAACAATGACAGTTTTTATAAAAATATATTTAGCTAACAGAAACCGGAGTGATAATTCTTGTTTCTATAAGAAACTGTAGACTTTCACACTACATATTGCAGCATACATCATCATCTTCCATCATGGATTCTTCGTCGGGATTCGAACTTGAAATCAGTAAAACATTTTGTTATTAGGACTTTAAAATGTTATTTTTGGATAATTCTCGGATTATGTTGAATTTAATTCTATAAACCCAAAAGTTCATTTTTTAAAATTTTTGCAAACTTTTTCCAGGGAAATAAATTATTGTATTTTTTCAAAGCTTGTAGTTTTTGCTTTTTCTTGTGTTACTGTTTATTTCAGCCTAAACACGTGACATAAGACAATTCACATGATGTAACAGAACAGTTCGCAAGGTAACATCTTGCAAATAGCTTAAACATGTATTCCATAATATAAACGGTAAAAAAAATGTTAACGTTTATAACTGGCATATAAAATTAAATTAGATCAATAAATATAAAACCTTTAAATACTAGGTCACAACTGAGTATACAACCCCTATCTTTGTAAATTTATTTGGCGGCATATTATGATACAAATTCTTAATTGATTTCACATTAAAAATTGTCCCACAAGGTAGAAGTGGTGGATAAACTGGACAATAATCTAATAAAAGAAACTAATCTTGATAGGTTTCTAGGTGATCACTTGAAGTCTTGTATAGGTCATTGTTGCTACAATTACATATTGGCTGCAAACTCGTGGCATGATTTATGTAAAAATACATATAAGTAGAAATAACAGTTTGTGAAAATGCTAATGAATCACAGTTTTCATTTTCCACCTCGAAGATCGTGTCTAAACTTACGTTTGTCTGCTCTCCACCTTTCCACATAGGTGTGATGAACAATGAAAACCATACCTAGGGCAATCTTCATTCATACAGCGTCGAGGCGGGTGAAAGTAGTATTCATGCCCTATTGTATATCATAATACCTTCATAAAATACCTCAAGAGTTCTTTTAAGTGTCAATCAAAAACTCACTCCAGCAAGAACCAATTTTGTTGAAATTTATGTGAGAGTCAGCAAACCGCAAACACTATGCTAGAATATATGCTAATATCGACATTTGAACAAATCCTCGTGATCGCATAGACGGAATAGTAGAGTTTGGGGATTTTTTTTTAAAAAACATGTTTTTTATTCGCAATAGAAGGAGTGATAGTAACAAACATTTTCCTCGCCTCGGCACTCCCAAGATGAGATGGAATAATTGAATATTGAAATAAGAATATATTGGCTTATTCTAAGATTGAATATTATCAACATTTGAAGAAATACGTCTGGGAATCGATAACGTAAACTGTTTTAATTATCACAACAGTTATATAAGATTTCATCTCTGGAAAAGCTCTTTTCATTCAGGTAAGTCTGCATATTTGCCCCCAAATCTATCGAAAACACGACATACCGCACTATGTGGCGCCAATATGAAACCTTTCTACAACCTTTTTTCGTAGATACCACGAAATATTTGTTTTCCTGTGCCAATGTATGTAAAAGTTATATCGGGACGAAATTCCTCTACTTGATGTTTTGTACACAGATGAGATATGAATAGAAGTTCCTACAAAACTGCATGCTTAATGACCGTAAAATTCTAATTGAACATAGTTAAAATCCATAGCAATTTCATCAGCGAAGACACATTGCTATCGTTCATAATAATTTTTTTAAAGTCAAGAATGTGAAATCTCTTTTAATCATTAAAACTAAATTTCCTAGAACTATTGCATTCTTTTTATTATTTAACTTTGGACTTGACATTAATATCCATTATTTACTATATTAATCAGATGTACGTTGTTCTGAGTTCCTAAACATTTCCATTTTTCATTCTCTTTTTAAAATATCTTTACTATACTGCTGAAAAGATAATGAGATCAAAACTGGTTTAAAAAGCACATTCAATGAATATAAGTTGTATGAGGTGTTTACCTCGTACTTAATATAATCGGTTCCCTTTGGATTTCGCCTAAAATCATTTTAACCTGTTTCACATCTCTTATTCTTTTATCAGAAACGAGGTTACGTACTTGTATAAACTTTTCTAAAATCAACATTTCATTTTCCATGAATTCCTTGCTGCCCTTATCAAGATGGTATACCGGGCATGAACTGGTAATACTATAGTTTTAATATATTGAAAAAGAAGTTGACATTTAAGATTTAACTAGCTTTGCATAATTTATACGTTGTCATGGAAACTTTTTCCTATCATTAAACCATAAGAGTAATTAATACCGCTCCAGTGCAGCTATGTATTGTACGGGAAAGTCGAACTTAGTTCTTGCTTACTGTACCAATATTATTGCTGTACCAATCTGTTTATCTATAGTCCGCAAGTATACATAATGCAACATCATTGCTCACTAGTATTAAAACCATATCGACACAGCCTTATTTTGCACAGCTGACATCTTGAATGACCAAAGCCAAGGCGTCATACATAAATCTACGTTCCGGAATAGTAGAGCTTCACTTCAGAACTAATAACATGACAGCTGCCATGAAATCATAAGTGTAAGTCATCTGGAATATTGTTCAGTTTTCTTATACTCAGGTTGATCTTTCATTCCACGGCTTGCCCATATGAAAAAAAAATCCATTTGGAATACATGTGTTTCCCATGAGTGAAATAAGTGACACCATATATATCATAATGTTTAAATAGATATACTTTGACAGTTTTGTCGTTACTTACGTTTTTCTTAACATATATATAACCCATTAGAAATAACTTTAAACAAAATTATCACAGATTTCTAGCGCACATACGTAAGAAATAGGCTTACCAATTTAGATATTCAACAACATTCAAATACAAAATAAAGTTTTCTAGCACAGTAAGGCTAGGTCACAAAAATTGATATTTATTGGTACACTGAAACCATTCTTATATTACCTTACTAAACTCTATATTTGCAGGTGTTGAACTTACTACCGTGCTATCTGAAAGCTTACTAATATAAATAGAGTTTATACGATAATTGATTCACGCAAAGTATCGCGTTCAGCTTTGCCTCATGCGGGATGCAGTGTTCATGCACTTAGTATTTTATGCAAAGATTCGGTACGATCATATATGTGTGTCAAGTTACAAGCACAGCCATGGATGCATTACTTTCATTCGAGCAATACTTATATTACATGGAAGTATACAGGTAAAACTGATACAGTTTTCTTTATATGATTTATTTTTGTTCAGTGCGTTAGTAACTGCGTTTGCTTGTTCAGGCATATGTATATCGTGAGATTACTTCCGAATATTGCTGCCTCTCTAAGAAACGAATGCATATTCATGGATCCCGTTTAAACAGATAACTAAAGTCGTTCGATGCTACTTATCTCTGTTGATTAATTGTAGTTAGTGGCTAATTTACGATTTGTCATAATTAAACACATTCTTGTTTGCTTTTATCGAGTATTGTTACACGGCCTCTTTGCAACAATCATCGGTATAACGCGTCCTCGCTTATAACGCGGATTACTTTATTGTTCTCACGAACAGCGTGATAACCAGGAAGCGGAGTACATGGTTTAATAAAACTTGTCTACTGTACATACATTTGTGTTAACAATTTCGATATGGTTGATCCGTCAAGATATATGCTGTTGTGGCAAAGCAACATTTCGGCTTTTTCATGTACGCATAATCAATATCTTATTTCTGGTTTGAATTATGACTATTGGGCTATAAATAGCTCTGCTCACGTGCCTCTTAGCATATCACGACACAACGATATTTCTTCAAGAGATAATAATAGCTAAAACACACTCACAACGCTTGAAGATATTTTAATATCTTAAAAAGAAACTAGAAAAATGCAGCTGTTACTCGCATTGTTAAAGTCAAAATATCTCTAAAGTCACCCCTAGAGAAAAGATAAGAGCCAACTTTTCATGAAAAAATAAACGTGATGCAACCCAAAAAGTGGGCTAAATAGGCTAATCTGTCAATTTGATCCCATTACCTCTGTTACAAACAGCTGATTTTACACTTGGCTTACGTTGAAATTAATCTATGTCGAACGTAATTCTAAAGTTAACCTTCTCACTTTCGCTAAAGAATGATAAAATAATTATCAAGGAGCGGTAGATAGACGTGCGTTGACAAAACTGGTTTCATATATGGTCTATGCTTTCGTAAAATACAGACTTAAAGCACCGACTCTCAAAAAATGTATTGAAGTATATTTCAAACTACTGCGCATGAACTTCATTATGGCTTGGATGTATTTTAGGTAGCTTTTGCAATGTTCAACATCTATTAAGCCATATATCTTGATTCTGTTTCTAGAAGAGGGATTTTGTTGCTGTTGTTTGTTTGTTTTATCTTTCTCAAATGGTTCGTTGCTTTGTTGTCTTTTAATGGCTTGTTCAGCATATTATTGGTAATAGCATGCAAAGGAAATGGGAGGTAAGCACCAATCCTATAGACACATGGAATCAGCCGATACGAGTTGACCTGTGACTCGTGTATTACGAGTCAGACGCTGTACCAACTGAGCTACCGCGGTTCCGTTTTCAGAAAAGGCTAAAATTCCTTTATTTCTATGAGCATATGATTTATCATGTGCGACTAACAAACCAAACAAAGGTTTGTCAAATGTGTGCACTCGCTACGTGCAGTGACCGCTCCGGTGGCCTAAGTGGTTAGAGGGTATGCCTTTGGTTCCGGGAGGTCGGCGGTTTGAACCCCGGCCGAGTCATACCAAAGATTTATTTAACAAATGTACTAGCAGCTGCTTCGCTTGGCGCTCAGCATTAAGAGTTAGTGTTAGGACATGTCGACCTGGTTTCAGGATAATGTGACTGGGTGGGACATGTTTACAGCATGATGCCCCTATGCTAGACATCACTATAAATTGCCACACTGCAGATATCGTAGAGATATGTCTGAAAAATTGTATAAGTTACGTTAAAAATCCAAATCACACAAGCACACAAGCACGCACGCGCGAGCTACGTGCAATTCATCGTCATAGATTAACTAAGAAAGATTCCATTTGTTTCATTAGAGAATGTTTTTGAGTCAAATCTCGTTGTTATATGTGGATATTTCATGTTATGATGTAGCGTATATTAGAAGGGAAAAAAAATATAAACTTAGAAAAGGCTCGGAGACGCTCGGAGACAAATAGCCAGATTCACCATAGAAGTATGAAAAACTTTCGGAAACGTAAGACTGGAAGTGTCACGCTGATTAAAGCTGCACGCAGTTGCCCAACCTTTCGTGATGAACAATCATGTTGCTGTGCATTCTTGGAGCCTGAGAATCAATATTTGTCATCATTTGAGATCCCAACACCACAGATTCCTCTGATGACAAAACCAGTCAGAATAATTCCTCTTGTTCCATGGAGGTACCGGAGTTACTACCATATTCATACGCTTGCACACTTACCTATTTAAAAACTCTAACGTTGCCAGTTCAAATTTTGTGCCACGCTCCTAAAGGAAAAAGTAGTTAATATAATAAGCTTGTTAAATGTAATAAGCTTCAACACTAAGTGGAAAAAGAAACAAAACAGAACGCTTAATGTTCAAACCAACAATGCCTAGGACATTTCTCATTAACCACTAACCCCCTTCCACCCACTCATCCCCAAAACACAAAAAATATTCAAGAAATTAGCACACACATATATACACAAACACACACGCACGCATGCACACACGCACACACGTACACATCCACACATACACAACAACACAACAAAGCTAAGGATAATAAAATGAGCGTTCAGTGCAACTAATTAAGTTGGGGATTAGGTCAAGATTGAAGATTCGATATTTTTTGGTCGTGCAGGTTAGCATGACCAGAATTGTATGCTTCATGATGTGTTTGCCCAGCCGACAATCATTCAAAATTGTGAATGCATTCAAGTTTAGTTGTGTTTTCTTCTTCCTCCTGCTGACAATTACATTACTGGCAGCAGACAGTGGTTACGTCTTGCCTGATGAAAACCAGTATGACATTAGCCGCATATCCTGTCCTCTAGCATATTGTTGATGTTGGTGATGGTGGTGTTGTTGTTGTTTTCAATACTTTTTCTGTGTTTACTTTTTAGATCAGAGCAGGTATTGTTGTTATGATCGTATTACTCTGCTGAGAATTCAAACAATTGTTTCGTAGTCGTTTCTTTTTTTGTTCTTTGTTTGTCTGTCGTTGATGCCTATAATGCACCGATGCTTTCAATAGCATACCGTATATCGTAGGCCGATAAATTGGCCCCACACCCATGATGACATTGATTGGCGGTTTAGGGGCTGATATAAATTATTCATTAAAATCTGCAAAAATCTGCAGTCAGTCTTGTCTGCACACATTGATATACATTTTATACACTTATCGGTACTTCTCGCGGCTGTGGAGCTACTGTTGGCATAAAGACTTTTTTTGGTGACATGTCCATCATATTTCCATAGCAAATCCTATGTTTGCCGACTTGTAAATCTACCTGGAATAGCATAACCTTCTGTACTGTGGACTTTTTGAATTTCGTGTTAGATATGACTGTTACAAAATACCGGTAAGTGTCTAAAGTGTACGTAGGTGTATTCCGGAAAGATTTGTATGCCGAAAAATTGCACATATTAATGAACAGGTGACATCACACCCACCTATCGTCCATCAGTATCAACATATTTTTTTTTTTTGGGGGGGGCGGGGAGAGTTGTTTTATCGAACTATCTCTTATTCAAACTCATTATTAATTCCCCACGCTCAGAGCTAAAATATCTTAAGAGTTCGAAATTTTCGGCAATATCACACTGCCTGAATCAGCGACTAGCGTTGAACACTTGAATAATGATCACGAGATAGGAGGAGACTTGCGTAGATGGGTGTTAATTCAAGCAGCTTGTTATTCTTTAGCGTAGGCATGTGGTATTTCAATTGCCTCCTTCACCTTCCTTTTCCATATGTTGTCCTCTCTTGTGATGACCTTTGATTGGGAACAATGGCATGTCGAATATTTTAACATAGTTCATGTCTGACCGATAACTCTCTACTGATGTGTTTCTTAATCCTTGTTTTTAACACTCATCCTGCTTCCCCGATGTAATCATTCACACAATCATTACATTTCATATACTAAATCACATAGCATTCTTTAAAATTTTCTGTTTTGTCCTTCATTTGTGTAAATTAGCTTAAACAGTTGTAAGGTTTGTGATATATGTTGATCCCATATTGGAGGAATACTCTAGTTAGGACTTCTAATGTACTGCGGAGATATGACAAACCGATGTTTGCTTTATTTTGGTGTTTTTCCTCTTTCCTGGAAGTTTGAAAATCTGCTCTAAAGAGCCATTTAGCCGTATACATTTACATCGTATCACGTGACCATTATTTGTCATGTGATCAAAATTAGTCGCTGTTTCAGGCAGTGTGATATTGCCGAAAATGTCGAAATCTTAAGATATTTTTGTTCTGAGCGTGGGGAATTAATAATGATCTTTGAGTTATCCAGAGCAAGGAAGCAACCTTTTCAAGTCTATCTCCTATTGTTATATTTTTAAGAATACATCATTGAACGTTTTTTTGGTTAGTGGAGAAATATCAGCTCGATATTCACTGAAAATATGTTTGAATACCTTTACTAACTTTCACCATGATATCAAGGATAAACGTATTTAACATACATGTACTTCGATTAATAAACCTGCCTCGAAACATTTAGAAATTCAAATTCAGAGTATATGTATGTATGTATGTATGTATGATGTATGATGTATGTATGTATGTATGTATGTATGTATGTATGTATGTGGTCAATAATAGTCCATTCAGGTGCACCTAATTCAGATAGGAATCGTATGCATTAGGGATTGACTAACATTACTGTGAAAAGACTCATAACTGAACAGCGGAAATCAGGTGTTTTTACAACTCTACTCTCTTTAGCTTCTCGCTGAGTTAAAGGCTCAATAATTCAATGAGAGTTTGAAAGTGTTTAACTGAGCTAAATCAGGGGCGTTTAATCTGGGGGCCAAAACAGATCAAAAGCTTACGGTCGCGGGCCGCATGAACAGGAAATCCAAAAGCGAAAATCCAACACAATTATTACATTACACTAATAACATCGTATTACATGGTTGTATTAATATTGTTGAAAAAAATTGTCAGATATTGTGGTGGGTACATAAAATATCATCAGAAAGCCAAGCAGAGAAATGGAATTCTTTTTAAATTAAAATGCCTATTTTCCAAAAAATTCTAACATGACCGCGGACCGCTAATGTCAAGGACTGGGTCGAAGGTTCGACATGCCTGAGTTAAAGACTCATTGATTCATTGAGACTCAAAAGGATTCATACTAGTAAAAAAAAATATTTCAGTTGAAACAAACCTAAGTTTTGTATTGTTAATTATCTGTCGTTTTACAATGATATATGTGTACGCGCTTTCATTTATATATATATATATATATATATATATATATATATATATATATATATATATATATATATATATATATATATATATATATATATATATATATATATATATATATATATATATGTATATATATATATATATATATATATATATATATATATATATATATATGTATGTATATATATATATATATATATATGTATGTATATATATATATATATATATATATATATATATATATATATATATATATATATATATATATATATATATATATATATGTATGTATATATATATATATATGTATGTATATATATATATATATATATATATATATATATATATATATATATATATATATATATATATATATATATATATATATATATATATATATATATATATATATATATATATATATATATATATATATATATATATATATATATATATATATATATATATATATATATATATATATATATATAACGGCTCAGATTCGTGAGAAGAGGAATATAGATCGACTCCTACAAATGTTCCATTGAGATATGGCTCTATCTCGACATGCGCAAAACAAATTAATTCTGTAGGCAATTTCCGTAGTGGGCGCACCTTCCAAGAATAAAAGACATAACACTGCGATTTTCGTTACGCGGAAGATTCGGCCTATAGCGTCATGGGTGGTTTTGTTATGCATGACAGACGCTGTGTCTTGATTGACTTAAAGCAAACTTCCACGTCACGTCAATATTTTCCATATTTCTAATATTGCCAATTAAAATCACGATTACTATCGCTTCCATTTCTCTGGTAAGTACTTACATTTTCTATTTCTATGAATATAATGATTTTTTTTACTTATTCCCCACAATTTACGTTTATCCTTATTTCATCAAAGATCACATTTATTAAAATATATAATGTTGTGTGATTTATAATCTGTTTAAAAATAATGCAATATTCTTTACTTACATTCACAAAAATTTGAAGTTATGCCCCCCCCCCCGAAAAGTTGTGCCAACGGCAATTTAGTGATAAATTGTTTAATGAAAGTAGAAATACAGCACAACAACATTGCCGTCTTTGGTCGTGTGTTTTATTGAACTTTGTCCTTCTTGAGTGCGGGATCCAATAAAATAAATGATAGCGAGCCGAATATTCACTAAGCGTGAAGTTAACTTATTCAGCAACCAAATAAAGGTATTTACAGAGATATATTGGAAACAGGAAATACTGATTTGTTAAATTTATTCTGCTGTTAGGATGTTTATAGGTAATTTATTAATTATCATCTGTCCTAAATATACAAATCCATTACGTGAATTGAAGATTCGACCTAGAAACATTTAAAACGACTACACGTTGAACAGTATATTTTTCTTGCAATAATAGATGAATAATCTTATATTAAAAGAGAACATTAGTAATATATGCAAATATAAAGCAACAAGCCAAACTTGCAAATTTGAATGAAATTTGCATGGTAACTTCCTTTATTTCCTTTCAGTTCTATACTTAAGGATATTTTAATCAAATTGTAAATGTATAATTCCATAAAGAAATTTGTTTCTAAAATTATTAATTTTCATTAGAAACAAAAGTCAAACTTGAAAGGACGGGTCTTTCTTTATTCATTGAAGATTTTATCTTATTGTGCCCAGAGCCGTTCAGTTGGTAGAGCTGAGGAGTTTAACGCAATTTTCAGCACAAGATAGACACCACATGGCGGCCATAATAAGTGAGGGAGGAAGAACCTCGCAAAACCCCGGGAAGTAACACCGACCCATGAAAAGCTACTGGCAAGCTTTCTCGCGTACCAACATTGGCCGAGACCGATAAAGTTGGTAGAGAGCGGGCCTTTTAATCATAGGGTCGCTGGCTCGATACCAGAAGAGGATAGCCTAGATTGGCTGTTTTCGTGCTTTTTGGAGAAGGCACTTAGACATGATATCACCAAACAAAGCGCTGAGAGTACCGTTAAAAATCTAAAGAAATAATTTTACCAGACACCATTGAAAAGTGTAACGATCCCAATACACTGGCAATAAGTTAATGCGGTTCTTTGAATATTCGATAAATCAACACTTTTATTTATATTTTTTAAAATTTATTTATTTATCTATTTATTTTCAATATTTACCATTTTTTTAATTTTAATCTTGAACACTTTACATTTGGGAAGAAAACTTAAGTCATATTAAATAACAAGATAATTGAAAATTTAGTATTTGTCTAAGAATTGTTTAGTTTGTCTGTTTGCTAGTCCATCAGAAGTGTCAGTTCTCATTTAGAGTAGCATGCCATTCCAATGACAGTTTCCTTTGGGGTTTTAAAAAAAAATAAACGCTAATTATACACTATTTTCACAAAACATTTATAGATCTAATGCTTAAAAAAGTATCAGTAGTTTTCAGAACAATTTGCGAAACGTAAATTTCAGTTACGTCATACATTTGAAAAACCGGAATGCATATGGTGAACTAGAAGTTAAGATTAAAACTGTAATAATTGCTATTTATTAAAAAATATAATAAAGTATTCATACAACTGCTCTTACTTTATGTCTCAAAATAAAATCTAGATTTTGAGGTAAATAAATTAGTTTTGCAATGAGAATTTAATTTTTTTTATATCTAGTCAAAGATCAGACTTGCTTCAGGAAATGCAAGAAATATTTTGGCTTGGCAAAGGGTTTGTCACTACACGAGCTTCTTCCTATAATTGTTGTGGCTTTTGTTATCTCCTGAGACAGCCGCTAGGTTGACCACTATATGTGGTAACTGTCAAAACAGACAAGCACCGTCGATTTTGTATATTATTTTGGCTAAGAAGTTGACTAATAAAAAAAAAACTGTTAAAAAACAATGTGGTATTATATTAAGCATGGTATCAGTTAATACATGGCACAGGCTGTGCATCGTCAATCAATGAATCAATGGAGGGTCGTGTAACATTAGTCAGTTATTAAATGGCAGGTGTCCGTTTAACACTAAACTATTATATAGCATGATTCCAGATACAAATATGTTGACAAGTGTTCTATTATTGCAAGAAAAACATTCGTATTTAATTCAGTAAGCATTAGTTAAAAACATTATTCATCTCAATAATTTTTAAACATCAACAAAGTAGCAATGTACAATAGAAAACAAACAGAGATGATACAAGCAGATATCTGTATATTTTTTTTAATATTTTCTTACATAGAGAGTGAAGCTTTCCAGCGCTCATATTCAACAAAATATTGTTTCGATAAACATACTCGGGTAATTAAAAGGATGCATGTTTCACTGTATTTTGAAAATTCATTTTTATTTCTCTGTTAAATGAGAATAATGTAGTGAAAAACAATGTATTAGTTTCATCTGTTTGTGCATAAAACTTAAATTACACACAAGTAAGTCGATATTTAAACAAAGTGAAAATTATTTTTTTAATGTAAGAGAGAAGACAAAGAACGATGCTGTTCACAATCTGATGCGATCTTGCTATGATTCCCCCTTTCATCTAGTTTATATAAATGTAACATCGATTCATGTACATATTAATTTTCTATCTATCTATCTATCTATCTATCTATCTATCTATCTATCTATCTATCTATCTATCGATCGATTCATCCATCCATCCATCCATCCATCGATCCATCGATCCATCCAACTATCTATCTATTGGGGCCCCGAGTGGCCGAGTGGTCTAAAGCGCTCTCCGTTACGGATCACTGCCATCTCACATCTGCCTGCGCCGGTTCGAGTCTCGAATTCAGCCAATTTGGTTATGTGAGAAAGCTTGCCAGTAGCTTCTCGTGGGTCGGTGGTTCTTTCCGGGGTTTTCCCGGGTTCTTCCTCCACCATTAATACTGGCCGCCATGTATAGCCTATCGTGTGCTGAAAAATGGCGTTATACCCCACAACAACAAAAAAATGTATGTATGTATGTATGCATGTATGCATGTATGTATGTATGTATGTATGTATGTATCATCTCAAGTTTAAAGCAGCTGACCATGCTAATTAAACTTAAAATACAAATTAAAATTCCTGCTCCATGTTAAAAAATGTTGGATCCCTTATAACATAGGTATGGGTAAGGTTAGAATTATAATTTTGCTTAAAAAACACAAAAGGCACCAAAATAATTGCTCATTTGCAAATTGATTACCTTTTGTGTTCGGTTCCAGCATATATTGCTAAATGTCAAGGTGAAAAAAATAACAACTGCGTGATGAAAAATATTGAAAACTTAAAGTTCAATAAATATCAGAATATGAATGTTAGCGATTGAATTGCTATGGTGCCTTTCAGACTTTTGTAAATTTCGAAAAAAATGTACAGCCTTATGCTTGACCATAGCCCATGGCTCTGATGACCTTCAAATTGTTAAGAAAGGAACAGAGCAATACCTTTTGGGGGTATTGTTTTTTAAAGTGCTTATTAAAAGTAGAAAGTGTTCGTGCATTTATTATTCTCTAATTGTGACTCGATGATTTGGCTTGTGATTAGATGCAATTCAGTAAGTAATTACCGCTAGCCAGTGGGAAGGAAATTAGTTTGTTTAACTATTGACACTAAGATCAGTCAGCCAAGGCCACCATCATTCTTAGTAGCAAGTCGACCCACGAACTCTCATTATTCACTTAGTTTTCTGCTCCAGATAATTTCCAACGTTCACCAAAACAAGAAAGAGTTTATTTTTATTTTTTAAAAACCCATACAAATCATTGTTTTTCTAAACGCTCAATTTTTAGTTATAAACAGATTCAACATTGCATAGTTTAGAAAAATCCCTCCAGTAAAATTAATGTTTTATCTTAGACTTAAAAATATTTGGTGTCTTTCTAGATGGCTCGACTATATGTTGTCGTGTGTGTTGAATTGCCTGAATCATTACTTGTCGGTAATTTTCTAATTCTCGTGTTAGACATCATTCTTCTTCACAGCAAATGCAATTAAAACATATTTCTTGTGCAGCAATTTAGTCATATAAACAGTTTGTCCAAGGTCCAACAAACAAATACATATTTTATCATTCGTAATGCTTTATTCATCTACAAGATTATCAAAAGAAGCAGATAATCACGCCAACAGCAGGCAATACCAACTTATCTTGTTCAAAAGATTAACTTTTCTTATTTACCTAGCGACGAATTTCATTTAGAGTTTCCTATAAGCCAATCGTGATAACATGTACTGATTATATTTTATATTTTCATTTCATTTTTACATACATTATATATCAGGGCAAAACAAAAAGAGACATTTGTAATTTTCATTTAAATTCTGTCTGTGTCTTAGTCTAAAATCTTTCGATATGTATTTGTTTGAAAATGAACGGAAGAAAATGCTAAAAACCTGCATCTATATAAAGCTGATATCCTGCATCCACCAAACTCATCCCCGTGTCCCAACTTATTTCGAATAATATGCACTTGTGCGAACTGATGCAAACCTGCTCGTTTGGTTCCTTCTCTTTTGAGTTTGCATCGTTTCTTTGATCGAATACAAGAAGGGAATTTCATAGCGATAGATCTTAATCAGCACCTAGTTTTCCTTTTACTAGCTTTTGTCTAGTTAGGAAGTACAGAACTACATAGTGTTTTAATTTATACCTTGTGTTTGAATCCTACCATCAAAGGGATTTTTCTTTGAAGAAATTTCTTTGTACCATGCATACATTTACTTGACATATTCCGTAGTATTTCCAGAAAAATCTAGAAAAATCATCATGGTCTTTGCTATTTTCTTGATCTATTCTTTTTAAATTTGAGTTGAGACGTACTATGCATATGCCACAAAAACTATTAACTGTAGTTCTTCCATGATCCATGCCCTGTATTTTGCCCATCACTAGGTCTTAGGTATGATGAACGTGACAACATATCGTAAATATATTACCAAATCTCGAATGGAATATGAATACAATTTATTTGGAAGTTTTTTTGGGACATTTGAAAACAATGAAATCGTTTTTCAAATCGTCATCTCTATCTGTCCACTTGGAATTCATGTCCCTTTGTTTTGGGAAAAAGTGAACAGGTATACTAAACGCGACTTAAAAACGTTTATAGTTTTCATCTATTGCTGTTAAATTATTTTTTTTGTTTACATTTGTATTCAGTTTTTGTTTTGAGTGGGTTCAGATTTTCATGCTGAATCAGTGATATGTTGTTGTTTTATTGTCATTTAGGTTTGTAAAATATGATATTTAAGTCTTTGTTGCGGCTATTTTTATAAGACTATTTGATTCCACATCATCTGCTTTTATAAATGTATGGAGGAAACGCACTTGTCGAAATATTCGAAAAGTATCGCAGACGATAGATTCAAGTACTAATTAAGTAATTAGCTCTATTTACTGGAATATTCAATTACAAATTAATTGATTAGCTGTATTTGCTGGACGATTATTGCTTGTTACTACCTTCTAAACCTTTACATTTTCTCAAATATTAAAAGAGTTCCATCTTGTTTTATGATATATGATATGTCTGAAACCTATTATTATTATTATTATTATTATTATTCATTTTACAAGCTGTGTAACCTTGTAGATGTAGAGATAGTAATTATGAATCGGACATTTCATTATTCTTTAATTGCTGTGAACATCAAGGTGCCCTGTTTTGTCTACTCTGCCATATTTTTTTATTCTTATATAAAACGACATTTGAGTGTATAAAGATACCAAATTAAAATGAATACAATGCCATCAAAGTTAGCTATACAATTTATTATTGAATAATGCGCAAAATGCAGCGTTTCTTTCGTGGTTTTTTTTGTGTGGTGGTGGTGGTAGTGGCGGGGTAGTTACAATTTTAAGGTACGTCAAAGCAATTACAATATTGAGCTTTTATCTTCCTGAACATCTTGTATCCTGTATATACAAATGTCTGACGTTCGTCGCATACCGATTTGTAAATAAATGGTGTATTCCTCAGATGGTCTTCAACAGATGTCGTCTGCTCCTTGTCTGTATCTATGTAAATCAATCCCCGCATTTCCTGTGTCTGAGCGTTTAATGAAATGTACGATGCAATGGTAAAACAGTGTCTAATTCAATTGAACTTCAAGTTAAAAGTGCGTTGTAGCTTTTTTCTCAGAATGCTTCAGACTCTGAGTGCATCTTTATGATACAATATGCAATCGATCGACTTGACAATTGTTTCCTTCCGATTAGCGGCCATCTTTCGAATAAGCAGCCAACCATTCAACCAACCAACTAACCGATACATCAATCAAACAGTCTTGCAGAATCAGAAAATTCACGCTGTCTCACAGAAGCTGTGATAGGAAATTAACTTGTTATCCGCTTATACGTTCCCATTGGGCAAAGTTCATCATCATAAGCATGCCCTACATAAAGATTATAATATCACTTTAACGTTATAAAAATTCACCTGTTGCATGAATATGCATCGTATACGTACAGTTTATCAATGCTGTCATTAACGAATCAGGGACTTATATTTGCAAACCACTCTTTTTCATGGCAATTATACATGGAACCAAAACCGTCAGTTGATATGAATTAAGCTATAAGAGTGACACCCTTGGCGATGTAATTAATGAGAAGTCAATCGTGTCACAATTCATCATTGTAGGATGGGTATCCTATCGTTTCCAACTCTCTGCCCGTGAGTTATGAATAGGTAGCAATACGTTATCATTGATGAAATGTTGTGGATGATCGATATCGTATAAAGTAATTGATGGCATTATTTTATACGTATTCCTTTTTTTACAGGCGATTCTTTACACGAACGGAGAATAACATTACTTGATTTAGACATTTGTGTATTCAGGCGTACTCGTAAGACTGCTACTTCAGTAGAATAGGGAACTTCTTTATCTGAATTATGTCTTCTAACTTTAACTAAGTTATATACATCTGAAGGTAAGCATTTATATTTCTTAAAGATATGCATTAAACATTTTCTCATAATGAAAATACATTCATTTCCAGGATTTACTTTAAGTAGTTTATTAGCTAGGAAATATATCGGGACAAAGAAGGTATCAATCATTTTTCGACATATAACCGGGGCCTGAAGTTTCAGAAGATTGCGTTTAATTTAGTCACTATTTATATTAGGCAATCCTGCAAGTTATTAAAAGTAGATCAGAATGGTTACAACTTTAAATTTACAACCGAACGAGCCGTTTTTCATTCGTAGTGAATGTTGGTAGCATTACAGAAGTCGTTATCACAAACAAGCCAATAAGTCATATACCGCTGTATAACACGGAAGCAATGGAAAAATGCGAACCTAGCAGTATCACATGGAAGTAACACAAAACGCGTAACTAATACCTATCGCTTTACAGAACAATAAAAGTATTTACAGTATACTTAAGGTAGTATTTTTTTCTAAGAAATCTAACAATGGTGATCGTTTTAAGATGCAAGAGATGGTATGATAACTTCAGCCACTTCACCACACATGGTTGAACCTACTTAAACGTTTTGCTTGAGGACCTTAAAATCCCTTTGCGGTTCAAACCCAGATTAAATAAAGCCATTCGGGCTATATGATTACATGGGGTTATCTAATATCACTATCTACTTTTATAGCGAAGTGAGATTTATGTTTAAGCATCTTCTTGCGCGCTTGAGAGGAATGTTTGCTGGGGTTAATGTTACCGAAACGAGAATTGAAGTAATTTATGGATTTTAGTTTCAACAATCAGAGCTTTGAAGAATCCATAGTGCAATAAAAAATCATTTATTTCACTGTTGATTTTACCATGTTCTCGACCACCTGTAAATTAAGGATTTCTTGGAAACGCTTGGAAATTAAATGAAAAAATGTAGCTAATTGATAATTATGTGAAATAGGCCCATAATACTCGTGAAAAATAAACAATTAACACGAATATAACATAGTGAAGTTCTTTTTCTTCTGTGTGTTTGCTCGACAATCATGTTCGCAACAACTGACTATAATGGCATTTTCGATTTTTGATTCTGTAGATATACACATCTGCTGAATTTATTCTTGCACTGACTGCAAGGAAACGACGGATCTAGGTTGATACCTATATAGTGTGCAGCTCCTCAGGTTTGGGCGCTGTTTACCGTAGTTCTGTAAAAATTATACGGTAAATGGATATCTAGAAGATATTAAGTAATAACATTAAATATTACCCGGTATATCTACCAGAATAATGTTAATTTCCATCTATATTTTTTTATGGGGATTTTCGTTCCATTAATATAATGTAGCAGACTTGTTATCAGCATCAGACTTGTTATCAGCATACATCTATATGCCATGAAGTGTTGTTAAAAATATTGCACTTTTTTTTTCGTTATGCCTTTGGTTCAGTTACTCAAAGCTCAATATTGAAAACAACGAAGGACAATTTAGTACAAAACTGTGAGCCATACTATTTGAATAAGTACTCATCAATCACCCTTGTCTGTCACTAGATACGATCGAAATACGTTAAGATTTACAGTCTAGACCTCTGTTTAAAAGGCTATGTTCATGAGCAAAAATTGTATGACAGGGAACCTGATGGTGTATAGTATATATGCGCCATCCAGTGGAGGAATGTGTGGGATTAGTGGCATCAACCATAACTGAATCGTTTTCCATTTAGCTTTTGATTTTAAAACCCTTGTAACTGGAGATGTGTGTGCATATTTATCTCTTTTGCCGCTTTTCAGATAATTGATCCAAAATAATACGATTTCAATGTTTTTCTTAAAATATTTAGCAGCGTAGTTTAAAATCAATTTTGGTTGTGTTTATTCGCCACCTTGAAAAGCTACTTTTGAACATAAAAATAGGAAAATTATGTAATTATCCCTTAACGTATACAAAACACATGAAGTTCAAATATTTTTTTAAAAAGCCATGACGATGCTTTTCTAAATTTCTTCAATTTAAATTTTCATTCTGCTACATATGATAGTATTCAGTGAATGACAGTCTTGCATTGTGGATGTCATTTTGAGTTCAGGAGGCCAGTACCAAAATAATATCATCTCCCGTGAGATTGAAAGTTTTCGTGAACTACTTTCTGAACTACTGGGGCCCCGAGTGGCCGAGTGGTCTAAAGCGCTCTTCGTTACGGATCACTGCCATCTCACCTCTGTCTGCGGCGGTTCGAGTCTAGGATTCAGCCAATGTGGGTATGTGAGAAAGCTTGCCAGTAGCTTCTCGTGGGTCGGTGGTTCTTTCCGGGGTTTTCTCGGGTTCTTCCTCCACCATTAATACTGGCCGCCATGTATAGCCTATCGTGTGCTGAAAAATGGCGTTAAACCCCACAACAACAACAACAACAACAAAAAATTCTGAACTATTGTGCAGGAGAAATTTCTAAATTTATATTTTATTGTAATCTATCACATATGACTACATCAATATCTGCAAAGCTGCTGTTAATTATCATCTCTCGTGCTAAGGCATGTCAGATGGCCGTTAACTTCACCTATCCTTTATATCTCTGAATGATTCACAGTTTCATAACCACCGTAGCATTATTCCGCTCTCATTGCATCGAGACATACCCTGTCTGAGCTTAACTGTTTGCAGATTGCGTATATTGCACCACCTTAAGAACGTTGGAAATATTAGACGCTGCGAAAAATAGATATGATCAAATACTCCACTCCATACCCCATTCGTAACCCCCTATGCCCATCGGTCCATTTGTTGGGGTGGAATTTGCAGTAAGCAATGAGACTGAATCGGCGCAAACACAGGTGCCGGCAGCATCTTGCAGACCGAAGGTTGTATCATGTCTCATCTCCAGTAAAATACCTTGCTCTTACTCATTCATTAGTCATATTCAGCGTAAAGCTTGACGGTAGGAACCGATAAGAAATGTCATTGGGCCTTACATCTTATTAGGTGCTACTTTTCTTGAATGAAGACCACAAAAGACACCTGATGGGACTGTAATTCATTCGGCGGAGACCTAATTTCAAGTACAAAGGTGAGTTTAGCATAAATTTACTGGAAGAAAGGGTGTATATAGATTTGTGTGTGTGTTAAGTAGTATGAATCGTGTCGACGGCATTTTGAATAAAAAAAGCCACCGTTCATTGACGATTCAAATCTTCACGGTAATGAAAATGTTTGAATGGATGTCAAAACTCAGAGTTAAGAGAGATGGAAGTAATATATAGGGCAGTTACCTCGCAAAGAATATTTAGATTTACATAGATTAGATATACAAACTTTCTTTGTAATTTTCAAAAGAGCCGACCTTTACTTTTTATGTAGAAATCGTGTGCACCAGGTACCACCTATTCTTTACAATACCCCCACCTCTTAGTAAAATTAAGCAGCCGCAGTTACTCAAATTTTTCTCATGACGTATTGACTCCAAAAATGGTAACGGTACAATTATAAAACAGATTCGCAATGTTTTGAACGAGTCAGTGTCTTCGTGATTGACGTAAATAATATAAATCAATAAAACACGCATTAATTGCAAAATCCCCGAGAAAGTTTGGACTTTTACATGTTTGAACGAAAAGAGAATCTGTAAGAGCTAAATAATTGAAAAAAGGAAGAAGAAAGATTGGAAAACTTTCCTAAAATGAATAAACTAAATATCTTTGTTGTGTTGTTGTCAGTCTCGAAAAATATGGTATCAAAATAATACAGAACAGGGTAATCTGCGTAATTATCGCGGTTATCGTACATAAAACAAAATTGTTTTGACTTAATTATATGTTAAGAGCAAACGACAGAAACATGTAATGGAAGCATTGCACAGACGTGTATGTACGTGTGTGTGGATTAAAGGTTGAGTGATTATTGGCATAATGACTGACATGACTAATGCAATTGTCATTGGAATGTTTCTTAAGATAACCAGAGTGATCAATCAAAATTACTATTTGCATGTAAATTTGTTCACAGACCTTGAACGTATATCACTGTAGTACGAAAATGTCCGAATACACAAGAAAAACAAAAACTATTAAAAAAAATCTAATACATTTTTGTTTATATATTTTTGCATGGTTAAGAGTCCAAGCAATCCGAAGTCACGAGAATGATTATTGATTTAGTATGTGAATGTTCCCGAGTTTCTCATAGCTAAATCTGTACGCCATTTAGAGGTAACAGCGTACAGGAAACACCGCGATTGTCACCAACTCTCCACACATTAATGTGTGAGTTTTCAAGCTTTGATTCGTTATTAATTTTTAGTTAATCTTATTCAACGCATACAACGCCGCTTGACACTCTCGTTCACATTTGATTTTTCTCTAGCGATGATAGCCGAAGAGAGCAGGGCAACTCTGTGACACAGTGAAGTAAAACTGACCTCTGTCGATGACTTAATGATGCAATGATCACGTCATTAAGAGCTGCACGGTAACTGTCGATTGTACCAAAGCGGACATAGTTAAATGTGGCTTGATTGTCTAATTCTTGTGAAAATATGAATACATTCATGTAAAATTAAGGCATTAAATATAATTTTGCTGTTGCATCCAGAAATGATATAGACGATTCTTTTGAATAAAAAAAAGAATAGCGTAATACACACGTGTAACCGTAATTGCAGTTAAGCATTTACTCTGTGATGTAAAACTTAAAAGCAGTTCATCATATTTAATGTTAAAATGACTAACTCTTTGGGAATCCCATATCCCAGCTCATATTGCCTACCCTTGTTCGTATGAATTCATGCATGCAAAATTTGAATCTATCGACCGGAACATCAGTTGCCCATGGCAGTGCATCTGATGCATGAATCAGCGGCTTATTCAGTCATCCTTTTTGGAATCGATTTTTCAGCGAAATAGTAATCTTGGTCGGTGATGAATAGAGGAGTCGGTATAAATTTGCTCATACCTTATGTGTACTTATGTGTGACACCTGAAGCTAGCAAAGAATGCTATCGTTCTTTGGCCGTACCACCTTTCTGAAGGAGAAGAATGAAATTTGATAGCCAAAGCAATGCACATCCTGTTTCTCACCAACATGTTATCAATTAGAGAAACTGAATCCATTTCGATTTGGTGAATGAATGTACCTTTTATAAATCGATATAGAATGTCTAAGCTTTGAAAAGTAGTATTATGTTCCCCTTCCACCCAGTTTCCTCGGCCACGTGTGTGATGCTTTTGCTGCTCTAACTATATTTAGTTGCCTAATTTATATTCGATTTGAAGAGCTTGATAGTATAATTACTTCAGTGAGTATCACATGCACACACCTCATTCAACACACCGTTGGATTATTTTTATTTTAAAAAGAAAACAATTATTGATTTTATCAACAGCTCTGTTACGTTCGATACGATGTTATCCATTTATTATCTGCAGTAAGATGCAGATGTCAGCATCACAATACATTCAATACTTGGAAGCTCACTGATTAACAACAATTGTGTCATGAATCATGCAGATGGTATCTATAGAATCAACCTGCCTCGACATGCCGACGATGTCAAAATTTGCAAATAATTGATGGAATAAAAAAGGATGTTACAATGACATCCTCATTATCTGACAGTCTTTCCTACTTCCAAACACAAATGTTGAAATTGAAGCGTCTTTACCAAATTACTATTTATTTTTCCAGAACGCAAGATGCTTTGAAAACTTAAGACAGCTGTTACTAATTGGGGTCCCGCTACAGGAATCAATAAGAAAAGTGTATGTTCTTCGTTTATTAAAAATGGCATCACTCGAGAACATTCAATGCCACGTGCAAGCGCATCTACTTTCGGAATCAACAGAATACATACACGAGCCTTGGTGAAGTCAGAAGTATACTTATGTTGTGTGTACGCAGAGATATAACATTTTGCAATAACGTATTGGAAGATCCGGGACAAAGCACTGAAGTTCTCTCATGTGATTAAAGTAATGTTGTTACGTTGGTACATTTTCATCAGGTTTGGACATTTTGATTTCCTTAAAGGCTGCCCATGATATTATATCTGTCACTTAACTATTTTCATTCAAAAGAACACTTGCAATTTTTGACAACAGCACAACATTGTTATACGCAGATGGGTTATCTTAATGACAAATTTGATGAATGAAATTTTATGAAACAACATCAAGTGATGCCTGTATTTTAAAATGAATGCACATCACAAACTGATTAGCCGGTCAAAAAGCTGAAAAGGCTTCTCTACAGGAGCGGTGCCATAAACCATATTTATGTAACTTGAGTCGGTGGCGGAGTCTTAAAGACTTCATTAAACGATTTCTGAACTCGGAGCTTATCAAGTTTGTAATGATACTCATCTGTGGAAAATTATCCACCACAAATTAGATCTTTAAAGACTTGCTCCATAAATATGACTCATAAATCTTGATAAAGCGTTGTATGTCCACGCCATCGAGGGACATCTATGACAAATACGTTTTATACCAGAGGTGTACATTTTTATCACCGCTTTATACTAATTTCTGTTGAAAAGATGAAAACGTTGTTGTTCCATGCAGGTGATTTATTTTTGATTAATATCATAATAGTATTCAATAATGTTAGGTATATTTGGTCAACAAGTACAGCTTTTTATATGGAGATTGAGTGGTAGATATATTTGCCTCAGAATGCTGAAAATGTAAGGAAATAACACAGGTGTTCACCGTGGATAGCAAAAGAAGAGCCTCAGGTGTATAGAGTACAATGGAACACAAATGTCAAAATATGTCAATATATCAGACCTTTCGTACCTCCAAGGTCCCAAAGAATGCTTTGAAGATTTGCCACACACATAAATAAATACAGATTGACCCCTCACATACTACGGTTATGCCGTTATACTGAAGTGATTCCTTCGTTTAATTTTATTTTTTTGCTTTGAGTTTGATAAAATTGACGATTTTCTTTATGAATTTTAGAAATGCAGGAAAGATGATACAGTTACTTTAGCAGACAGGTTGATGTTCAGTTCTATTGTCTCACTTCTCTCTCTCTCTCTCTCTCACACACACACACACACACACACACACACACACACACACACACACACAGACACACCACACACATGCTAACAAGACATAAACAAGTATGAACAAACAAACAACCGAATAAACCGGAAAACAATTCCCAACATCCGGGACATTATCATTATATTCTGGGTATTGCTTCTTTGAGAGATAACTGAAGTTAGTAGAAAATAAGTCTCAATGTGAAAATCACTTGTTTCGGATGAAAAATGATGCTTCTGGGGGACCGACATATCTAATATGATATTCGAATTAAGAATTATATACAAACTGACATTTATCTGCAGACCCATACATGTGTTCTCCTTCGCGGGCTATGATTGCCTCTTCCCCGAGCACCCGCCCCCCAAAAAATTATTTTAGTTTACTAGAAAATTACTTGGTATGTACGAAACGAAAAGTATATTGGCCCTCTTGTTGATACATTATTTTGAATTTCAGTCACACTTTGTTACCTGGTGTATTCTCATTCAGCGTTTTTCAGAAACAACTATTGTTGTTCGTAATTGATCACACGTCAATCGTACAACTTAATTTCATGAGCTAAATTTTAACGGAAACTCACACTGTACTAGTACTAAAAAAAGCTTTAAATGTATGAAAACTAATAAGACTAACTGTCTCGAAGGTATGATAATATTTTTCTTAGTTTAAAATCGTCATTTAATAATAGTAAAAACAATGACTAACATCATCAACCAAGCAGTACGTGTTGTATATTGGAGTTATAACAGCCATACTGTACTTTTGTACAGAAGATTTGAATAAACTGTATCATTTAGGCCCTTTGGATGCTATACTGTTATGAATATGTCAATGCAATGGTCCTTGAAGATTTGGTTTTAGACGATTGACTCACCATGTATCAGTCATTAGTCAGTTTGGGTTATTTTTTAATATATCGCTTTGTTTGTATTATTCGCATTTAGCAATTTTGTCTTTCTGTGTTTAACTGATATTTGTATTTTCTAAGTAACTTTGGAAGCAAACATTTTGAAAATTGTATGTGAACAAACAATTGGAGGAGGTTTGAAAACCTAGGATCTCAAGCGCAGTTATGAGATTTCAAACAAGAATGAAGAAAATTATAGGCTGAACTGAACATGAGACAACTCAGCTCTATTAGACTGGATCACTGACATTTAACTAAAAGAAACTAAATAAAAGAACTTTTCACCAGTCACATAATATTCCTTACAATGGACCGTAAGACATGTTGTCTTAGTTTTGTATTGTAGATGTGTGCATTTACCTGTTGTATGGTGTTATCCATGCTTTTATTACACTGACATGCATCTCACAAAGTTGTTTGTTACAGATAAAGATACAATAACTGAACTGAGTTGAATCGAATTGTGTGTTTTAGTCGGATGATCGCGACAACTTAGGGACAAATAAATCAGTTTGCAAATGAGTACTGTGCCGGACTGTTACCAAATCAATGATCTTAATGGAGAAGTTTGCCATTTTCCATCAAACATTTCACAAGTGGAGGATGAACGAATCAATAAGCATCGTCTACAAGCAACGAATGCTTGTTTAGCGGGAAAAACTAACTTTGCCACCATTGAATTAACATGGATTTTAATTATAGGTTGCTATCTCAGCCGCACTGAATCAATCGTTTCTTTGTAGTGCCATTATTATCTGTAAGCCATCATTCTCGTGGTCTTCCACAGTATCGTTTTTAAAGCTATTGGCAACGTTATAAATGCCAGTCACTTTGGCAGTTAGAAGACAGGTCTTGTTTCAGGAATTTTGCGTGTGCTTAAATACAGTATAGGTTGAAAATAGTGTTTGAGTGAGTTGAAAGAGTAGCCAATTGGTTAAATTACTGTAAGCCTTTTGATATGTAGAAACGAATTCAAATTGTTACTGTGCAAACTGGCTATGAGGATTTTTAAAACCGACACTTCTCTTAATACACCAATTGTTAGAAATGTAGGTTTATTTCATTTCTATCTTCTTCATAGGCATTGCATATTTTCATGAAACAGTCTTCACAGAACATTACATAAAACATTATATTATATATCGAAATGATAGACCCAAGGTATGTCGCTTTACGGAACAAGTTAATTCGTATCTTTGAAAAACTGAAAAAGTCATGCATTTTGTTATTTCTGTTCCGCTTTGGACAAATTTTGAAAAAGTTTCTATCCAAGGTGACTGATTTCTAGATCTACTAATAGTAAGTTATGGAAGTGACCGATTTTCAAAGTTTAGACATCATTTTTTTGACAAATTGTTGTATCAATATTTTGGATATGTTGATACATCATTACAGTGTAAGTATGTAATTCTGTTGTAATGTGTGCATAACCTTGCCAACATATTGCAGTCCGTAACATGTCTCATCATGGCGACGGCAGCTTAATACTTTCAAAATTAGAAGATCCGATTGGTTTCGATACGAGGTCATGCTATCATTTCCTTATGATTCACCTATCAAATTATAGCTTTCACATTTCTCAAAGTAAAATAAAATGAAAAATCCACAAAAAATTACCCACGTCAATCAGAACACATCTTTATTACCAAAATGTTGTTGAGACGTTATACATCTCTACCGCTTATCGATACGATTCACGATACATAGTCTACGATAAAATACAGTATCGATGCCCGTATAAACTTGATGTTCTTACCATCTTCATAAAGTTTCTCATTGCTATGGTGGAGACGTATTATATGTGTTGACACATCAGTTGCATTTCTAGCATACAGATTACAGACATACATAGATATATCATCTGTTCATAGGCCATTCTCATTCATGAAAAGATACTTCCAAACAAACTACCTGTCAGGTGCCTGGATTTTATTCATCCTCATGGGTCATTTCAGGCTCCTCCAATTTATTAGGTGCAAGATTCATATTGGTCACCACGCCCTTTGTTTTGCACTGCTTGAATGCTTTAAAATATTTCATTGGAATTTTCATGTCTTCACTTAAACCTTTAAAGCAATATGGCATTATTTTTAAAACAAGAAATATTGCAATTTCCTTGAGCAAGGAAAATCTTATCTAGAAGAGATCCGAGTATGGAAGCGGAGATGACTAACTACCAGATCCATTACATTGTACTTCCTGCAGATGCAAAATAAATGTCGCGGACACAGACGCTAGTTTCTGTGAGTGCAGAAGGAAATTAATGGCAACACCCAACCCCTTCTAATATCAGGGTGACTGAAACTCTTGCGGTTCGGAATCTGCCTCCTTGCCCATTCATTTTTGTATATTTTATCCCGTTGACATGTTCAGCTTTAACTGAGACATTCCAAACGTGTTCACCATATACGATTGAAGAACATTACAAATAATTTAATAGCCACTTTTGAGCGAACTTTCTCGTTTACTTCGCACACACACACACACACACACACACACACACATATATATATATATATATATATATATATATATATATATATATATATATATATATATATATATATATATATATATATATATATAGCTTGGGTGCCAATACTTCTGGTGTGTCACGCATTGAACAAGCTAGTTAGTTCTGATTGATAGTTATTGTTTTACTGTGGATTTGATATTAATAATAAAGAAAATGACTAGCCCTCATGTTCTATACAAGTAAAAAGGATGTGAAGGAAGAGAAACTTTGCGTCAGTAGAAGTAGTTATTAAATGACCGGTAAAGTATTTAATGCATACATTGGGAACAAATGTTTTGTTTACCTTGATATATTTTATCAGTGGCCGAGCATGCTGGCAGAATATAATAAGAATGAGCTAGTCACCTTTTGTTTACTAATTTCCAGTGGGCGAATGGGTATTGTCGATAGGTTTTCTTTTCTTTGTTCCTGAGATAAATAAGTGTATGTGCTTACTACGTCAGTGTCAGTTGAATTCTCAATTTAAAGTTTAAAAAGACAAACGACTAACACTTATTCACAACTTCTGAAGAGTAATATAACTTATATAGGGTAAGTATTGTTTTATATCGATTCTTCACCTCTTGTATCGATACGGCTATATATGTTTGTGTGTGTGTGTGTGTGTGTGTGTGCGAAGTAACTCTTACCCACTCATGTTATATATACGTTCTGTCCGGGGGTTATCGACCTGATCATATTAACACAAAAGCGTCCAAGAATCTTAAAAAAATCACCAAGTTCAGCATTTTATTTCTGATGGAAAGATCTCGGCTAAAGTGAGGAGTTGACATTGTTGAGTAATATCATGGCATCTGGGTACTGTTTCTTGGTTTCTGGAAGAGAATATCGTATCACATCAGTAATGAATCTATATATCGTTCGATCTGTGTTTAATTTTTAATTTTTAGGATCACATATCTGCGAGTTAAAGCAAATTCTTATAAATGCAATTAGTCATAATAATAATAACATATCTAAAGAAAATATACATATTTTAACTGCTGGTTAAAAATATTGTCCAAGCACACAACGATTTCGCATGAATACATAAGTAGTATATGTTGAGCAATTGGAGAATTGTATCATAATTCAGTTCATATTCATTGTACGATAAACCTCAATCCTTACAATTGGTGGATACAAAATAAATCAGCAGGTAATAACATTTTAAGCCATTTTGTTGTCTGTCTTTGTCTTTATTTTCTTTATTCATTTTTAAAAACTGTAGTATTAAAAGATAGTCATGCTTTGAAACGACTCTAAAGCCAACCTTTAGCAAACATAAAAATTATGTTTTAACCTTTGTATTTACTTGAGTCTAATGCAGCATTTGGTGTCTTATAGCTAACGTGAGATTTTGTGCAATAATGGATTTATGATTAAAAAATCTCGGCTTCAACCAGGATGGATTAAAGATTCAATGTAGGACAGTCTTAACCTAAATTCTTCATGAAGGACTAACACCCACTAACTGTAGAATAATGACCATCCAGATTCCAACCTTTAACATTACCAAACTGTAGAGTAATGATCATCCAGATTCCAACTTTTAACATTACCAAACTGTAGAGTAATGACTATCCAGATTCCAACTTTTAACATTACCAAACTGTAAAGTAATGACCATCCAGATTCCAACTTTTAACATTACCAACACCTTTTGTCTGATAGCAGCTTTGGTTTCTATAATGAAAGAGTTTTTATTCATGTGTTTTGAAATATTACATGGATCACTGCAGGAAAGGAAGCATTCCTGGTAGCAGACACTGAAATAAAGATGTACTGGTCACATGTTTATTAAACTACTCAACTGGAGTACACACTCAAACTCAAATGTTGATATCTTGCATAACAAATTAACTGAAATACAATGAATTTCAGAATAGAATGCATTTAGATGCACATGTTCATATATGTATAATTTATTTTGTAACAATGCAACAAATATAAGAGCTACCTCAAAGGTAATCTTGAGATAGAGTGCTCACTTAGCCTGAGAAGTTTCAGCAATGTGTTGTCACGTGAGTTTCTCGAGAGTTTTAAAATAATGCGAGAGTTCCAAACCATTTTAAGTATGTATTGAATCTGAACAACCCAGGAAAGTCATGGCCATTGTACTAAACAGCCGTTTGAACTAGCTGATTGCAAAGATATTTTCATAATTATTTTGATCAAAAAATGTTTTATTGGAACTAATGGCCTTTATCACAATAAAGACGTAGCCGACACAAAAAATAAAATGACAAATTACGCGTTTGCATGAATATTGATCAAGAATAATAATTAACATTTTCTGTATATGGCAGTATGCGACAATGCAATTATTTACAGGACTTTAAAAAATACTAAGCGAGTTGTCAACCAAATTTGTATATCAGACAAGAGGAAGAATTAAATTATTTCAGTGTCAAATAATTTTCTCAGTACGTTTTTGTAATTACATATTCCACTCTGACAATCAAATAAAAATAAGACATTTTAGCTGTATGGTACAGGGCGAATCCACGTTCATATAAATGTGACGTATCCGTTTTGTACTCGAATACCCTCGCCAGTTACCGCTTTTTTGCCACCATGATCTTTATATAATGAAATAAGAATTAACAATCTTCTACCATTGCCTTTTCATCCGAAACGCTCTCTCACGAAGCAATCTTAGTTTAGATTTTATTAAAATCTTTATGTAGTCAACAGTACAGAATCATAAACATACTTATATAATATGACTGCATTGACATCATTTTTGTTCTACGCTGTCAACTCTACTAATTGTCCTTTGAACTTTTGAAATTGGAAAAAACTGAACTTTTAATTATTAATATGATGCATATATATGTCATTTTTATATATAAATGTTTTGCAACAATTAAGGGTACCATAAAATGAGACAACCCTTGGAAACGTCTCAAAATGTTTTTTTTTTTTAAAAGAGTATCTCAGGAAGACCTTAGAGATCAATTCACCAAAACGATGAATGAATCCATATTCAACAGCTCTCTACCGATAACACGTAGGAGTTCCCATCTTGTTTTGCTGTATAAAAGTGTACAAGAACCTGCCACAACAATGTTGACTTTCTTCACTGTCTGATACAGACGTATATCTCCAGTTTCACAGTCCGTCAGTTTCCGATCAGCACAACGATTTTATCAGTACATTGTCACAATTTCTATTCCTTTCAGTATGAAACTAAATAATACTGTGCTATTAGTTTCGTGAACTCTGTAGATTGTATTATTTAATTCCGGTGTTATATAGGGACGTGCTTTCAGATGGAGATCTCAGTAATGTTTATGCCTGCCAAAAGAGGAGCAAAACAGCCATTGCTCACCGGGCTTCATTTGAATCACGTACAAGGCGGAGGGAGTCAGCACATAGAAGAGTGATACCTCGCCAAAGTTGCTAAACACTGATTTTGAAAACCTACGCACTAATTTGAAAAAAAAAAAACACCTGCATAGGTCTTCAACAATATATACTTCGATGGCATCATCTTCAAAGAGTTGATTCTCATTCTCGGTGAAGAAAACAGGTGCACAGGTTTCAGCTATATGGACCTTATTTTACACACGTGCAGAAACGAAGAAGAAACAAAATACCGCTAAAATGCCTAGTATTGGACGGAGCGCAAAATAGAAATATATATACCTCTATGTATATGTGCATGCACAGCACCACTTTAAAGACTATTACATTTTGGAGTTAATTCACTAAGCTTTTTGCATCTTGATTTTTTAAATACACACTCGAAGGACTATGTTCTCAATGTTGGAAATTTAAATAATGTATGTTGTATGAATCGCTTAATTAGAAAGGTCAATTATGGATATGTACAATTTTCTGATGCATACTAATGTGTGAAATTAAAATGAGTTTTTTTTCTTTCTATGAAAATAAAACTGCTTAAATTTGATTAATCAAGACTTTGCATGTAAAAAATAATAGATGCATTTTTATTGCGTTTTTTTTAAAAAACCGATACGCACCATTTTAATTACGAATTTGATGCAGTTCAATTAAACTCTAAATTGGATTATAGAGTACGTTTCAATAATATCGAATTAAGTACAAAATATCAGTTGTGAATAGCATGGAGTGATTTTTATATTTGAATATCAAATTCGTGGCAGTATACCATCGTTCTCACAGCGATGCATGTTTAAATCAGGTCAATTCATACATTATAATTTCCTGAGGTCAAAAATCTTAAGATGAGACGAGCGTATACTGTCCACCAGAGATCGTCAATCTTTATCTAGACCAATAATCATTTCAACCAAAGGTGAATACACCGACTTTGACAACAGAAAAATAAACACCATGTGATGGCGTCCTATTAAACGTTACATCTGTAGGTGTTGTCTAAGCAATGTAGTAGATGGTGTACATGTACGTGGAACTTCGATAAATATTTGCCTAATTTATAAGGAAAGTAACGCAATATATCTGGATGAAGTTTCAGCTGGTGTCCATTTCAGATGAGTCGATTTCACCTCATCAAAGACAACCTCTTTGCTCCTATTCAGACCTTGTCTTTTTATTTGACAGGTCAAGATTTGCACCATTGATAAAGCTTTTAATCATAGTGACTGATTTACCAGAACTGACCATGGTGCCCGGCACCCCACCTGTCCGATTTTCTTTTTTACTCTTTGTTGTTGGTCGGATGATTGTTTTTTGTGTGTTTTTGTTTGTTTTCAGAGCCTCAAAAGGCTTTGCAAAAGCAAGCTATTTGGTACAAAACTGTTTAACAACAGCAACAGCGTCCTAATCCTTTTAATCACGGTACAGGCTTCGTAGGAATTTAATTTGCAATTCGTTTAGCACACTGGTGTCGTTGACCGGATGTGCTGACAGCGGGAGTGGCCCATGCCATACATCGGAACGGTACCGGAGCCAGACATTTTTTTTAATCCTATTGATATCGATAGTTATTAGTAGTCGAACCAAGTCGAAGAATTTTGCAGATAAGAATGAAGTGAGCCGCGCGGTTTTTTTTTTTAATCTTTCTTTCTTGCAACTTTCTTTCTTTAAACAAAATTTTCATTTTGAAATTTTTTATTTTTTTTTGTGGCAAAGTCAGTGAATAAGTAATTCATTTGAGTATCATCCTTGATATCTGAAAATTAAATAACGAGGACAACTCTTCGCTCGCTCCCTTTACAAAGCTGAAACAAATATTCGGAAAATCACACTTCTAATACATTTTTAATTTATTCGTGTGCAAGGAAACCTGTTACAGAAAAGTCTTGAAATGTGATGCTTGTGTCTTCTTTGTGAATTGGACATGCTCTTATTATCACTGTTACGATTTACTCTTTCATCTTTTTCTGAGTTTTATTAGAAAGAGTACTTGTATTTATGTTTAAGTATACCATCTTTCATCTACCACTACACGTGGGTATTTATGTTTAAGTATACCATCTTTCATCTACCACCACACGTGGATACAAGACAATAGATGGAAATGATGAAAAACAAAAGATGAAACCGGACTTTACGAAGCTGAATTTTGTATCTAGTACATCAATAAAGTTTAGATCGTGACTAGTATACTATTATTAGACGATAAGTATAAATATATAATGGTACTAGTATTATTAGATAATAAGAATACATGTGTAATGGTACTATTATTAGACGACAAATATACATGCATATGGGTACTATTATTAGGCGATAAATATACATGCATATGGGTACTATTATTAGGCGATAAATATACATGCATATGGATACTATTATTAGAAGACAAATATACATGCATATTGGTACTATTATTAGAAGACAAATATACATGTATATTGGTACTTTTATTAGACGATAAATATATTTGCATATCATTGATATGAGTACTATTATTTGACGATAAGTATATATGCATAAGTGTACGTTTGTTAGATAATAAGTATACACATATAATGGTGCTAATATTAGAAGATAACTATACATATATAATGTACCACAACCACAGAGAGCGATCACGGGCCCTGGGGTAAGAAACACCCGTGCCTATGCTAGTTCTTTTTCAAACAAAAATTTTATTGTATCCCCGGTTGCCCCCTCTTGTCGGCCCTGAATGGTACTATTGTTAGACATAAAGTATACAGTTATACTGGTACCATTATTAGAAGATAAGTATATAGGTATACTGGTACCATTATTAGAAGATAGGTATACATGCATAATGGTACTATTATCAGACAATAAGTATACATATATACTGGTACCATTATTAGAAGATAGGTATACATACATAATGGTACTATTATCAGACAATAGGTATACAGGTATACTGGTACCATTATTAGATAATAAGTATACAGGTATACTGGTATCATTATTATAAGACAGGTATACATGCATAAAGGTTCTATTATTAGACAATAAGTATACAGATATACTGGTACTATTGTTAGAAGATAAGTATACATGCATAATGGTACTATTATTAGACAATAGGTATACAGGTATACTAGTACCATTATTAGAAGCTAGGTATACATGCATAATGGTACTATTATTAGACAATACGTATACAGGTATACTGGTACCATATTAGAAGATGAGTATATATGCATAATGGTACTATTATCAGACAATAGGTATACAGGTATACTGGTACCATTATTAGAAGATAGGTATACAGGTATACTGGTACCATTATTAGAAGATAGGTATACATGCATAATGGCACTATTATCAGACAATAAGTATACAGGTATAATGGTACCATTGTTAGAAGATAGGTATACATGCATAATGGTACTATTATCATACAATAAGTATACAGATATACTGGTACCATTATTAGAAGACAGGTATACATGCATAATGGCACTATTATCAGACAATAAGTATACAGGTATACTGGTACCATTAGTAGAAGATAGGTATACATGCATAATGGTACTATTATTAGACAATAAGTATACAGATATACTGGTACCATTATTAGAAGACAGGTATACATGCATAAAGGTACTATCATTAGACAATTAAACATACAGGTCTACTAGTATCATTATTAGAAGATAAGTATACATGCAAAATGGTTCTATTATCAGACAATAAGTATGCATACATAATAGTACTATTATCAGACAATAAGTATACAGGTATGTCTAAGAGCGACATAATATTACGCCGTTTTGTTCATTGGATTAACATGTGAGAATCGATATTAGGTAAAAGGGGAATTTGTTATTACGCCATTGGTTTAACGACTAAGTAGAAATAGGGTTTAACCTGAGTTTAACATTAGGCCGCTTTGAAGATAGGTTTGACGTTTGTGGGCCTCTGTCGCATAGAACGGTAAGTTAACATTTAGTCCAGTAGGTTTAACGTATGTCCATGTCTGGGGGGGGGGAGGGCAAGTGGGACTCTGCAGTGAGAGGGGACTAATGGCCACTATATTAAATTAAGTACCTGTACTTGTTAAGAAATTTTTTTTCTGTCTGTGGCTAAAAATTCAGAGTGACCCCAAACTTGCCTTCCCCCTTTAACTATCCCTATCATTTCCTCATCGATCAAAATGTTACACTCAACCACTAATATAGTCTACCAACGAAGTGCAAGGAGAGGACAAAGGGTAAACAATATGCAAACATATATACAAACAGTCTGATATAATATCATAAATGCTGTGAAATAAAATAAAAACAGAATTGCTAAAACATCGACAGACGTACATATACACTGTCAAGCATGGAGTGAAGGAAGAGATAAGCGTAAGAGTGTTTACACGCATATGCAAACATAGTCCTTTATAGACATTAGATAGGATGGAGAGAAGAACAAATACACACTAATGACAGGCATTGGCTTAGAATCCAAGATGTGTCAAATGCTGTATGGAGCCAAGTGGAGTTTAGAATTTGTATTACTTGTTTTCGTTTTTATCGTCCTGAATTTAACTGGCTCTGTACAAGGTTACCTATTGTCGCATGATAAACACAGGCTGAAAGGTTTTAATGCAAAAATACACAGTGTCAAGTGAAGCTGATTTGTTTCTTCACTTTGTTACAAGTTACATTTTGATAACCTAGGATTATTAGTACCCCGACTGGCCTTTCTTACCCAGTGTGAAACATTATATTAGAGCTGTGGAGATGAGAGTTAAATTTGCAACATTGTCAAGCTATTAAAGCCAGAATGTGTCGTGAAGCTAAGAATGTACAGGACTGTGACATATTGTTTCTCTTTTGTGGGCTGGGGGTACAGCACAAACTAAATTACATCTATGTTTGTACTTGTTAAGAAAAGAAATTATCGCTGTCTATAAAATGCAGAGTGATTCTAGTTCTTTTGGAAAGAAAATGTTTGCAACACCTCTCGACATGTAGGAGAGGATGATTAAATAAACGTCATTTGATTTGATTACAAATTTGAACAATTCAGTTTTGCTTTAAATACTAGGTCCAGCACTCAGAATAGTAATTGATTGCGTTGACACGGCGCCTCCCAACTTTGACTTGTACATTAAGTCAGTCAATCTGGGGAAGAATGATGCAGTCATAACTCGCGCGAACTTTGAAATATCCACCTGTAAACAAAATCCAAGAAATGCAGGCACTAACATGTACATACTTGATACGTGTCCAGTCTCAAAGGAATCTTATCCTTTTTTTAGAATCAGTTGTTTTAAAAGTAGCTGAACGTTGCCATTGACTTTCATTAATGGAATTGTGGGCAACACTGAAGACAGAAGTCATGGCGTGGCCAGCATTATACCGTTCTCGCTTAGGAGTATTATCACTTGTTTCTCTCTCTCTCTCTCTCTCTCTCTCTCTCTCTCTCTTCTTCTTCTTCTTCTTCTTCTTCTTCAGTATCCGTCTTTTCGTCTTTTCAGAGCATTCGAATACCTTCCATTCATAACTATGTCCCACAGTGCATATTAAAATGGTTCTATGCATTTTACTTTACAAACTTTTTGTAAATGCTTTGTTTCAGCTCATGAGGTAGATTCTGATTGTACTCTTCTAAGTTGTCCATTTGCAAAGATGTAATTCGGTGTCACATTGGTGCCCGAAATTGTTGCATCGCGAACGTTATTGCCGAGTTTTGTGTCCTCCGTAATCTTTCTCAATAATTAGCCTGACAATGCTACCAACGTTTATAAAAAAATGGAAATGTGTTCTACTTCAGTCTTTACAAAGCCTGTACATTAGTTCTCGCAGCTCAGGTTAAGAGTGGGTTTGGTACCAGGCGTACAATACTTCCTTTCTTTTTTTTTTTGTTCGTATAGCGTCGGGATCGATGTAATAAGATTTTGTTGGAACACAAGTTCTTGATTTGCTCTTGTATTGATAAATCGTGAAAAACTGCCATTACCTATTTCTCTCGTTCCATACATTTTAAGTATTCAACTCATTCTACACTACTAGAATGCGAATTCCGTTGTCTTGACAACATTTAAAGAAGTAAAAGATCAAATCCACACTTTTTTATTTCTCTTGTTCTGGTCGTCTTCCAGTAATCTCTCGTTCGTTGTCATATCTTTCAATACAACAGTGATGATCCAACTCAACGACTTGGTGACTAAAACGACATCGTTTCCATACTACGTAAAGGTGTGATTTTGCTAGTGATCATCGGATGGAACATTGCGCAGCTGCACTTTGGAGGTAAAATGTTTGCCATGTGAAGAGCATCTTTCACATCGGCCATGTCAAACTCATAATTGGGTTGTAGAACGTGCTGAGGTTGGGCCATGATTCTGGGGAAAAAATAATCCTGCGTTTATATTAAATTCGATTCACACTTGAGATTTTAAACTGTCGTGCGTGACGGATAGTCAAAAGATCTTGATTAGTGATTAGCACTGTCGTTTCAATTCCTGTAACACTAACTCCATAACGAAGACAGCTGCTTTATCTACCAGGACTTGAAACTTCAGCTCTTTGAAATTGACGTGTACGTGTAGGCAGCAGTCCTACATTTCTGGAAGTCTGGTAGTTCGAATGTGAAAATAATCTTCAGAAGCAAATGAACGATTTCCTTTCTTGGTAGGTTATTTTCAAAGTCTTGTTGAGGAGGTAGATGGTATTGATAACCGCTGTCTTCTTCAAAATCGTACGGGTCATCGTATGCCAACATATCTGTCAGGATATTAGGCGACTTGGCTTCCAAGTCCCCATTGGAAAGGTATGATCCTTATATATATATATATATATATATATATATATATATATATATATATATATATATATATATATATATATATATATATATATATGAAAAGAAAGACAGTAAAGCAGGATGATAAATGGACATTTGTGAGCTGTTTTTAATTTCACTGTGATTCTGATCGAAGAGAATATACCTTTGCACTATACATACGATACTTGAAAACACATTTACTGACAAAACAATGTTTTCCAAACGAAACAAAAACTCCATGTACGAAACATAACTTCAATGTACGTTGGTTTTTGCCGTCATTATTTTTTTTTATCTCTATCAGTATGTTGTCTGGGGCAAACAGTTTATCCAAAACAATTTAATGTAAAAATTGCAAAGTGTATAAGGCCTGACAGTGTAAATGAATTTGTAATCAACAGAAGAAATAAATCTGCTTTACTTGCCACTGGATATTTTTGAAAACAAAATTTCTACCAGTGCTTATTGAGCGGAAATGGATCGCCGCTTAGTGAGAGAATTAAATGCAGGACAATAAAGAGGAAAACAGTATTGCAAATTATACAGTCCAACTAGCTACATGCAGCATTTAAAAACAAATCCTATTTAATATCTATATAAATATTTCTAAGTTTCTATTTCTGCAGAAAGGTCATGCTTGAGAACGTTGACTAAACGTGTCATAATAATTTTTTAAAGGTTTCGTATTGCTTTTGATATGGTTCTGCATCGAGCAGCATAGAGAGCTCTCCGACATTCCAGACGATTTCGTTCTTTGTATTATGAATCACTCTATCAAAGTATTTTTTCCAGACGGATTTTATTAGAAAAGCCACGATGTGTTCCGATTGTGTTGGCATATGTTATGCCACAGATAGATTTCAGCCAAAAAGCGTCCACGATTAAGAGTCATTCGGCATAAGGACATATCCAGGCAGAACCTTGGATTAGTAAACGAATATGCTTTCCGTTTTCAGATTGCAATGAGTTTGTCGACACATTTGAATGAACGTATTACTTTCCTACAATCGGGTACAGGTATTTTGTGGTTCCTATCTTTTTAAATTATTTTACCCGCAAATTATTCCAGATAATTACCACACCAAGCCCAGTGACAATTATCTTCCCATCAGATCTAGCGATAAAAAGAAGCAATTTCATGTCGATACATTAAACCCTACATACCCATCTGAATGTAGATCTCACCATGAAGGACCCAACAGTCTTCAGTGTTAAACATCTTATGTATGCATACATTAGTCAAAACGTTTCATTCTAGGTCTTCTGAGTATTGGTCCACCCCACAATATACAAAACTGACACAACAAAATGCAACGCATATGTTCAACGACGATAATTGAAAACTCTCCGAAGTAATGGAAACAATTGCATTTGCAATATACTGTATTAGACACAAAAGAAAAGAATTTTTATTTACATACATACATACATACATACATACATACATACATACATACATACATACATACATACATACATACATACATAAATAATCTATACAGCAGCCAGTTTGAAATGAAAATATCACTGTATACCAAGTAAGTTCAGATAGGGTATCAGATGTGTAGGTGAAAGGTCACAAGGTTCGAATTAGTATATTTTGTTTTCATGCCATTTTGATTTGACTCTTCTTTAGATATCTCCCTGTTTTAGTTTCATTTTAAGAATTAAAGAAAAGTGAGATTTGTGACATGATTGCTGCTGGTTTTCATTTCCAAATAGTGTTGCTAGAAATACAATGCGAAAAGTATAAAAGTCTGAAAACATGTTAGAAATCAAAGCATTTAAAACATACCTTTTAAATGCTTTATATATACTAAGTGCAGTGACGAGAATTCCATATTGGCCGTTCCCTAATTGGATTATGCTAATATGTACTAATGAAAATAAGTTATATTGCACACTTATTATACTTTGCCTGCTCAACATACAATTTCTATTTTTTTAAATTCTTAATATTTTATTATATTTTTTATTTTTAACCTGTTGTTGAATTTGCAAACAATAACGTTCATTAAAACGATCTGCAGATGTAGACCACAGATCGCTTGACGTAGCCTGAATATCAAGAAAGGTTTTTTTACATATTATTTTAATCTAGGGTCTGACTCTGCTAGATTCACTGGACATTTATATTCCTCCAACGTGTTGCCAAAAGATTTGGTACAATACTAATCTACCCGTCCGCGCACCTGCGACCGAGGTATCTATCACCTACATAACAATGCACAGGCGCGTAATTCCTCCGTCATGACAAATTTCCTGAAGGATCACAGCATCCAAACACTGCCATATATTCCAGTCATGATTTATCTTTACGTGATTTTGCTTTAATCCTGTTTGTTTTTTCTTTCTTCCAGCGAGTCGTTGGATATACGATTTAAAAACCGCCATGAATTTGAAGTTTTCAAATGAATGAACAACATGTATAAAATATGAATAAAACATGAAATTTAAGAACTGAAAAACTGTGTCGAGGTCTATGGCGAATACTTTGAGAAGATGCACTGATGTACTGTCCTGTAAAAAAGAAACTGGTCGTGTAACTTGCTAATATTCAGAACTGTTTAAATATCCCTCGTGTATGAATATTTTAGCTCATGTTGATTGATTTTCTTGGTTACAATGCAACGTAATTCGGTATTAAGGTTTCTTAATTTGTTAGGGCACAAATTTGCAGAGACAGTGAATATTATTTCCGATCTTCTAGCCATTTGAAACGATAATCCGGATAGTTCGAAGAAATTAGTTTAAACGTATTTTATTGTCAAGAAGATTACACACACACACGCATGTGTGTGTGTGTGTGTGTGTGTGTGTGTGTGTGTGTGTGTGTGTGTGATAGATTAAAAGATTTTAAACTTAAAAATCCTCTCCGTTATGAATTTCAAGGCTTTCTTATTGTTCATAAATACTTGATTATATGGATCTGTTTGGAAGCTGTTTGCATGCACACAACCTTTTAATAATGCAATTCAGAATTTGTATGTTTTTATCCAGGCAAACTAAAGTATGGCATACATAGAAATTCTCAAATGACTAGGAAATATACGACTAATTGCATCTAGTGATGTACAACATAAATTAAATAAATTATATCCATGATATTTTACGGGGCTAGTATTCATGAATAATAGTAACAGAACTCAACATAGTAAGGTCGATAATGAACAGTTACATATATCCATAATCAAGCTAAAATATTATAAACAGATTCTGTCCTTGATGGCTCCCAGCTTAATGATTCACCTGTTTAGATTTATCTGTCAAAAGGGCACGTAAAAAACGTCACCCTGTCTAACTCTGAGGAAATATACACGATTAATAAATCAATAATGAAAATATGGCTTGTAATAGTTCAATTATGAAGCATGAGACAATTTTTTTTACCAACACAGGCGTGCGAGAACATCTTCTTTGTCATGATTTATATCAAGATAAATGTGCTGTTATTTTTGATAGCTTGAAATGGATACTATTGTCAATTTAATACTTACAGTACATAGCTTAACTAACAATGTAGATCTGATAATTCATTCGGTTCGAAATGGCAGATTCCGTAAGGGCTCTGAAGTAACTAAGGCATTTTACGACGCTCAGTGTGAAATTAGGCGCATGCAGAAAGCTGACGAACGTTGAAATTGGTAATGTTAATTTTCATACCGTACTTGGAAGTTTGTAATCTTTGAAATCATGAAAAAGAGGCACTATAATATTTTTACCTTAAACTTGTGAACAATTTTATAAACTTTATATAAAATAATTTTTTTAGAAAGATCAAATTGCCTTCCTTGTGATACATTTGTCAGTCAGAACAGTATAACACTGCTTTACTAAGAGCATGGTGTTAGGACTGTGGTATTAAGCTGAATAACAGAAAGAAACAAGACCAAATTATTTTTCCCAGTAACAAAATTACAATGTAAGAGGAACTTTCAGTATAGTGAAATAAATCCCAAATAATTGTATTTTTTTAGCACAAGTCCAAAAGTATAGATTGTTGCGAATGAATTCCAATATTAAATGTGCTAATGTACCGATAGTCTTGAATGATGTACCAACATTTTTCATTTATCTTGTAAATGAGACTAGACATTGAGCTCAGATTTCAGTAAACAACTTTGATAAAAATAATAAAAGACAGGTATGCCATAACTAATCTACCATCAATCACGGAATAAGGTCAACTACATAACACGTACCCCCCCCCCATTAAAAAAGGCATTAATTCAATAAAGCTTTCTTGTAGATATTAGTCAAATATACAAATCATACTATAATAATTTAAATTACACAAAACAGAAATAAAGCAATATAGTGCTTACGTACACGTGAGAGTGCATTTGTAATCAGATTCTCTTTTTCCTTAATGTGCCTAAGTTCAATGTTGTATTCCTGCAACATTAGATTCAGTCTAAACAATCTCTGCTTTTTGTTTTTCATTTTGTTAATTAATGTAAGGGGGCTGTGATCACTGAATACAAGAATTGGAGAAGCAGCGGAACTAATATACACTTCAGAACGTTGGTTGCAAAGCCATTATTAGAGCAAAACATTCAATTTTGATTGTAGAATATTTTTTCTGGTGCTTATTTAGTTTCTTTAGAGGAATAGCACACTGGATGATCCACGCTGTTTGCCTTCTTTAATAAATAGTCCACCTACCGAAACACCACTTGCATCAACAAATATGTAAAATAAATGACTGAAATCTGAAACTGAAAGAACGGGTGCATTCTTAGCTATGGGTTTAATTTATCAAAAGCCTCCTTACATTTGTCAGATGAATGAAACATGCATTTCTTACTCAACAAATTGGTTGTTCAGCATATATGGAAAAATTTGAACAAAAATGTCTGATAAATTCCGGTTAAATCCAAAAATCGCATCAGTTGTGTTTTACTAACAGGCACTGGAAATTTAGAGATAACATTGACTTTAATCTCTAGAGGTTTAACTTGGCTATATCCCACACTGTGTTCTAAATATGTACGACAAGCATGGCAACACTCACTTTTACCTAAATTAAGTATCAAATTTTTATCAGTGAGTCAATCAACGAATTTTAAAATGGTTTCTAAGTGATCTTTATAGTTATCAGTGTAAATGATGACGTCATCGGTGTATATATCTTTGAGTATTCCGAATGGTCGCCATCCGTTAACAGGCTTGAGGCATCTGCTCTCGATGTTTGTGCCGTTTCTCATTTCATATGTGTTTGTTGACTGTGTTCATCTATGTTGGTGGTTTTGTCATGTGTTGGCTGTTCTGTTGGAATGTATTTCTTCATTTGCTTGGGGTGATATTACACTTTTTCTCAGTCGATTTTTCTCAGTTGTACTACAACTGTTTTTAATTTTTGAGCATGACATCATCGATTCTTGGCACTGGAAATGTACCTGTTTTGATGGCGCTTTTGGCTGTTCTAAAGTCAGTACATATGCGAAATGTATTGTCTAGTTAATACGCTAGAATACGCGGTGAATTCTAGTTACTTTTACTTTCTTCAATGAAACCATTCTCTAACAAGTACAGAATTGTTTTTGGAAACATTCCTGTTTAAGACGATTCATTTTATAAGAATGTTGTTTCATTGGTGTAGATGCTACTATTTTAATATCCTGCTAGATTGTATTTGTCCGTGTTGGAACGTCAGGACACAAGTATTCCTATTCACACGATATTTGTTTCAGTTCGTTCTTTTCCTGTGGTTTCGGATGTGAACGTTTCTGGTCGGAATGTTTAATATTTCTGAATTCCGAAGACTGATTAAACAAAGTCGAAATAGTCAGACTCAATTATATCGGTTACCTCCTCGCTATATGGGACAGGTACAATTTAATTGATTGAATGATTAACTGGGATATCTTTAGAATTATCCTTTAACATATTATATCACAAAGTCGCTCATATTTCCGCCTTCCAGGAGTATTAATTTGAGTCATTTACTTTCTTTTTAATTGTATAAGGACCATACAATCTAGCCCGAATAGGATTTTAAAGTGTTGGCAAGAGAGCCAGACCCGTATCATGTAAACAACTTTATCGAAGTTTTTAACATGGTTTTAGATTTAATATTCCTCAAACGAATTGTCTCTGGAGTTATTGTAGACGCAGACATTATAGTAAACAAGGATTGGTCATCTTACTAAATCATAGATAGAGGACCGACACAGTCTGCCATTATATTCTACATGGATCGTCAAATGTCGGAATAGGTTGAATATGAGCCTTATGTGTCATCTGGTCGGGTTCACCAGCCATTTCACAAGTGTGAAAATATCTACAGTAGTTAAAAACATCGCTTTTCGTTTCGACCAATAAAAAGGATTTAGGATCGTGTGATCAGTCTTATTGACTCCTACATGACAAACCAAAAGTGTTTCATGGGCTAGACTACAAATTTCCCGTCGACATAAATGCAAAAAAAACAATTTGATAGCTCACTGACTACTCGTAAACAGCCGGTGCCTCAGGTGGTCTATGTTTTCTCCAAAGGACCACCAAATATTTTCACAAAATAACAAACTGAGATTTGTGTGGCTTCATATTCGCTAATAACACTCTGAAACAAACAGAAGATCTCATGATCTTGTTCTTCCTCGACAAGGATTGATCATATTTTGTCACCCTGATTAGAACTGAGATAATGTGCCGTAAACAAATCACTATGATCAATATCTATTGATTAATTAATATCCGGAGCATACTTTACCGACTGACCAATAAATGTGTCAGCTAAAGGAATAATTTTTCTTGATCAACGTCATTCTCAGGAGCTATTTTTGCTATAGCTCTAGTAAATGTACAAGCTGGGGAAAAAATCAGGAATTTTATTCTCAGCAGGATCAACTTTTTGATCCATCCAAGCTAGTATTGTCAGTCAGCACAACTATATCTTTAGTTAGATCATTGCCTAGAAAAAAGTAATGCCCTCAATGGGTAAAGAAGTTTATACTCCGACAGTCACGGATCCTGTCACAAATTTTGATGCCAAAAAACCACATTAGAAACAAACATTACCAAAGTTGTCGTCTGCTCCTGATTAAGAACTCTCTATAAGAAGACTCCTCAGACAACGACCAAGTACCTGATAACAAAAGACTCTGAGAAATTTCCTGTATCCCATAATAGTTTGGTAGAGGTAGGCTTTGCAGAATCACCAACAAGTGATACAGAGCCTTTAGGCATTACTGGTTCATAATTCTCCATTATATAATCAAACTGGGGTTTGTTTGACCCAACCCATATATTGCTTTCAATACCAAATCATAACTTTGACGTATTTGAAATAAGAGCATTTGGAATAGCTCTGTTTCTATTATATTGCTTTTTCTCAACCTGTGTCATTAAAAAATAACGTGCCCTTTCATTTTACAATAGGTGCACGTAGGATGAGAAAATATTTTATTTTCAGTCTTATCAGAAGTTTTATTTCTAAAAGTTGTGGCAGATTAAGAATTGGAAGTACTTGTAAGTGACTGTTCGATGAGCATTTCCCAAAGTTTCCACCTTTTCCTCATTAAGTTGTGGCAGATTAAGAATTGGAAGTACTTGTAAGTGACTGTTCGATGTGCATTTCCCAAAGTTTCCACCTTTTCCTCATTACGTTGTTGCAGATTAAGAATTGGAAGTACTTGTAAGTGACTGTTCGATGAGCATTTCCCAAAGTTTCCACCTTTTCCTCATTACGTTGTTGCAGATTAAGAATTGGAAGTACTTGTAAGTGACTGTTCGATGAGCATTTCCCAAAGTTTCCACCTTTTCCTCATTAAGTTCTTCAATTTTTCAACTAATATGAGCTTTATGAAGTTATTGTAATCTTGATTGACCTTCTTGGTTGAACACCGCCTATCAAATCGTTGTTCTTTTTAACCTGCAAATTTGACATGGACTTGTCTAATTTCTTTGTTACAATTTCTAAACCCTTTTCCATATGATACATTCACAATGCATTCCTTAACTATACCATAATCAGCACTTTGTTTTACTGACCTCACAAGCTTTACCAATAAGTGCACGCTGTAATAATAAGGTCCAATGCTCTCTTGGCCATTTCAAGTTTTCATCAATTTTCTCAAAATGAGGAAAATATTTATCTACTTTTTCCTTAAAAGGGGTAATGACCCAATATTTCAAGAAACATCAAAACCTGAACTTGTGTTTAAGAGGGTGGAGGTTTTCGATTTATTTTCTTTCTTGATGTGCTCATGTAGTTTGAAGTTAGAGGGAGAATTATGTTACTGTTTATATGTTCTGTGCGAATAATCACAAAACACAACAGAACATAACCGGTAAACCGCTAACATTACAAGGGATCCAGTAAGAAATCTGCTTCTTCAGTCTGTTATAAAGTACATCTTGTCAGCCAGTACGATTGAGCATCACTAGAAAATGGAAATGTGCTTTCTACTAGTGTATAACAGATATGTTTCATCTAGTAGGTGAGAAACTTAAGTATTTTCACCCAATCGATCAAATGTATCCGTTATTCGCTGGTTTCAGGCAAATATTTTCTATATAACAAAGATTTTGCCTTGTCGTAGAGTAAATATCATACATGTCACGTATGCTTTCAGTACAGACTATTTCAGTAACGAGTCTACTTATTTTTAGAATTTGATTACACATACCTTTCAATGACGGTTTTTCAATTTATTGGGATTGTTATATATCCATATTTCCTTTGGAATGTGATTATTTACATGACCCAACAAACACCTACTGCAATTTTTGGACACGGTCAACATGAAGGTGTGATCCAGTACAAACCGGATTTAATGTCGTAGACTGTGATATCAGCATAAACTCTTCGCATGTTGATAATAAAACGTTTTTATTACCCTATACTGCTGTGACGTTTAGACCATGTGTGCTCCTTACTTTACCCAATTTATTATCGGCCACCATTGTAAAAGTCGATATAGATAAATACAATTAGTTTGAAAGTTTCTTGATGACAGTTAAGGTGCAAACATTCAATAATCAGGATTGAACAGACTTTGGTTAAACTATATTTGGATTGATTTTTTGAACAACAATTAATATTTCATTAAATGCGCTTACATGACCACTTCTAGATGCATTTTTGGAGACTCTGTATCAAGATATATTTGTCAGCAAAATTATTGTTTCACGTGGATTACTTTTGTAATAAAAAATCTTAGTACCACTTTTTACAGAAATATTCATCATGGGGAGTTTGTCCTAAATTAAAATTTTCAACCTTCCCGTTGCAGTGTTATCAAAAATAAACATTCAGTCATGGGTTTTGCATCCGGTGCACATTTTACGCTAATATCCACTAAAGTAATTACATTTTTATGATTTGATTGTCTTTATTATATTTATTTATCGCGATCATTATTTGTATCACTATTATTATTATTATTATAGTTCTTGCCCATTATTCGGATACACAACGATCTAAACATCTTTCCATCATAAATTGTATGCATAACTCTACCGGGATATAATTTCTTTATCAAACCCTGTAGATGGCGTTGAACTCTCGCTATTCTGTTTCCGTCCTTTGTTCACAACTCAGATTAGCTCAAAACACACTGGCTCGTCTATTATTTTTGAACAACTTTGTATTGTTATATCTCTGGCTGTAAATTGCCCATGGTGATTCTAGCATGTAGGAGTCCATGACATTTTCGAAGATTTTGTGTTAAGTGTTTGTTTTGTATATGTAAGTTTATTTGTTTTTGCCTTGACAAAGAGATTGTTTACGGTAAAAGTCACAGAGGTAAAAATCATAGAGGTCACGTATGTGTTCAACGTAGATTATTTCAGTAATGGGAGTCATTTTTTAGAATTTGATTCTACAAACCTTTAATGGCAATTGTTCACTTTATCTGGCTCCCCATACATCCACATTCCTTTGGAAGGTCTTTACTTACACGGCCCGAGATGTACCTACGGCAAAATGAAGATTCAAGTACGTGGACAATTATGGAGGAGATCTACCTACAGGTGTGATCCAGTATGATCCGGATTGAATGTCGCAACTGTGTTGTCACAATGAAAACTACGTATGTTGCTAAACAAAATCGTTCTACCCTATATTGTGACGATTAGATTCGATGTGCTTTTTTCTTGACCCGGTTTAGTACCTGGCCACCATTCTAAAAGTCAATAGTGATCGATAATTTTGGTTTCTTGATGACATTTAAGGTGCAGTAGGAATCACTACTCAGTTAAACAAAATCAGTATTAAATTTGAAAACAACAGTTCATATTCAATGTAAGGTGAGAAAACGCTTATACATGATCTATATGATTTTTTATTATAGCTCGAAACGTTCGGAAACCGTTTTGAATTTGCATTGTGATATATATATATATATATATATATATATATATATATATATATATATATATATATATATATATATATATATAGAGAGAGAGAGAGAGAGAGAGAGAGAGAGAGAGAGAGAGAGTATTGTATATGTTTCCTACAGTATCTCTTCCTTTGTTTACTCTCCTCTCCTCTTCTCTACATCACCTTCTTCTGCGAATACAAACAGCTTTACAAAACTTACTCAATTTTAGTGAAGCAAGACTCATGAGTTGGAACTTAGAGTCGATGATAAAGGTTTCAACAAGTGTTCTTTTTGATGCTATACTAGGATGTAAAAATCGTTTCGATTAATAAAACATTATATACTGCAGGTAATAACTATACATATAAGACATACGAAATTATTCTACCCCTTCATTTTCCCCTTTCCACCGGTAATACATAAAACAGTCGCATCTGACTAAAATCTTCCTATTCACTGACATTTATGACCCGGAAAGTGTACTCTATTTCAAAAATAAGCTCTAGGACGGCTCATCTCGAATTTTCAATTCAACAGTGACAAAAAGAAAATCTTTTACTACCCGAAGCTCTGTAAGAATTGGATTTGTTCATTTTCTTGCTGTTGTTGTCGATATTGCAATTCATTGGTTTCCCCTCTTGCTATACAATGCCCCAAGACGGCATACATACGCTAGGAAAGTGAGCGAAGCGCTTAGATATTTGGTCGAACTATCGTTTGTATGAATTGAGGGGACGCATTCTATACAATACAGAATTTAAAACTATGCGTTATAACAGCAAACCTATAATGTTAACATAAAGTAATAAATTAAAGCTATGGGAAAACAGCACTGCTTACATAGACATGTATATGCTCTATCGACTCCTAAACGACAATGGGTGGTTTCGCAGCTGTGACAATTTTAACGGATAATGACGTAACAACTCTATTTACATCACCGCTATTGTGTGACGTCAATAACATGTATGCGTAGCTGGAATCTGTTGCAATTTTCCAATATAAATTCGAAAAATGTAGTTAGATCAATCTTTAAACTCTTGTTTTATACCAAGACTCTAATGGGCTCTATTGTCGGCATACACAACTAACAGACCATCAAGCACACGCACTCTAATTGTCTGCGGTGCTGCACAGTCTTTGTATTGTATATTTGTTTCCACAGAAGAGTGTCTCTTGATATAAACGGGACGATAAAGATTCCAATTTAAACTTTTCTTTTTTGCAGTCATAAAAATTTCAATATCGATTATGATAATAATTTATATTGCACAATAAAGCTTAGGAAGACGCAAGAAATATGCGGTGAAGTGAAATCAGAGTTTAACGCTTACTTAAACGTCTACAAGTAAACATTCGTGTGAGTGTGGTCAGAATCAGTTCATCTGTTTAAAATAGACGCACGGGTAAGGATAAACCTTTCCAACATTAATCAGCGTTTTTTTTTTTTTGGTACCCATAATGTATTTCATCTAATGTGGAAACGCCCCAGTAATAAATACTTAAGAGTTGTGTGGAATACTGAATTTCAAGCGGACGCTGGTCTACGCTTTACGAAACGCAACTGAACTCGTTTGCCGCAAAACGAAAAGGAAAAGCGAAATGTGTTATACTGACATGAACAGAATAAAAACAGCCATCAAATGAGGTATTTTGCTTTGAAATATAATGCAAACATTACTAAATAGTAACATGAATTTTAATCCTCTTAACCTTTTTTGTTTTGTATTGAATTTATGATTTTCAGAATTTCAAGATGACAGGCAATCTCGAAGCAATTTAATATGGGATAGTTGTCACCGCTTACTTATCTTTTGTTTTATGAATTCTACTAGTGCGATCCTTCTACGAATTACGCACAAGGAAAATAGCAGGACCTAAACTAAGCAGATATACAATTTATTTCGATTCTGAAAGTGATAGATGTTTGAATGTGACAAGGACTTGATTGTGACAAGTACTTGAACGGTACATGGACTTGAATGTAACAAGGATTTGTTCTATCCTCTACAGGATCCAGTTGAAACTAATCATACATTATACTGGTAAGAACTCCATTTTCAACGCAGGCTAATTTGTCCATGGTTACACAGTGAAACACTTTGCTGAGAATTCGAACATGTCCGTGCCGCCACATACTGAGGCAAACATGCTGCATACAACATAATGTTTATCAAAAGTAACACAGAAATTGCATTTAAAGGACTCCATATATCTCACATACCCTTCATTTTTCCTAAGCTTCGTAGACCCGAATGCCCTGGGCATTTTGAAGTCTAGACAGCAGACCAAGCACATTGATAATGTCTAAAATAATATTAGAAAGGCAGATAATAAGAACTATAAGATATACATATATATATATATATATATATATATATATATATATATATATATATATATATATATATATATATATATATATATATATATATATATATATATATATATATATATATATATATCTGTGTAGGTATGTACATGTATGTATCTATCTGCATGTAAGTGAATATATATGTATGGTTTAATGTGTGTACGTGCGTGTGTGTGTGATTTGGAGTTTTAATGTTGCTTTAACAATTTTTTCAGTCATATCGATGCAACGATGTCTGCACTGTGTCAGTTTGTAGTGATCTCTAGCTGGGGGCATCATGCTGCAGACATGTGGTATCAAGTTACATTATCCTGCCACCAAGTCGACCAGTCCTAAAACTAACTTATTAATGTTCAGCGCCAAGCGAGGCAACTGTTAGTACCAGTTTTACAGTCTTTGGTTTGACTCTGTGGGGGTTCGAGCCCGCGACCTCTTGCGTCCAAGGCGGACGCTCTAACCGTTTAGGCCACCGGGGCCGTCATGTATGTGCGTATATGAATGTATGTATTTGTGGGTATATATGTATGTACGTATCGATCTAGTGTGCCTGGGCAGGTTTGTATATGGGAATATTTAGTTTGCTCTCTCTATTTATCTATTCACGCACCTCTATCTATCCATTTATCTATCTCTATGACGAACAATTTGTGAACCCTGTACAGTTGAACTGCCATACCATATCTTTCTTAAAACCTCATTTTTAGGAATAAGTACACATACGTTTAACTCATGACGAAGTAATTTTTTAATGATTGTGGATTTTAGTCATCGATCCTCTTCGTAAACATGTAAAATATCTCTTTTTAACAAACTAATTTGATGAATATTCAATTTGCTCAAGAATATGTACTCGCCGTAATTGAACGTAATTGAAACTGATTATAGTCAGTTACGCAATACAAGTAAGGAAGATTGTTAAGCTGACATTGGGCATAACGGTCTCTAAGATAGCTCTGGGAGATATCTTGTAATATTATTTCATACGACATAATTCCCGTATAGGACAATCAACTCAAAGAAAAGTAGTTAGGTGTGGTCCAAGTACGTTTGACTCTAAATATTTTCAGCGACTTATTATTAACAGGTGTTACGCATGTTTTGAACACAAACAAAACAACATTTGCAGTGGCCATTATATTGTGTCTAAACTTAAGTAATTTCAAAACGAAATGATTTATGAACACATCCAAATAAATACTGAATTAAAAGATACATAGTTACATGGTAATATGAATCGGATGATTAACGCTTGAAGCTTTGAATTTTAAAAATTGCAAACATTTTTTTCATCTGATTTGTGTACCATGCTACCGTCTATTGGTACTCTTGTTCGTTTTGAAATTACCAAATTTTCATAAATGCAAAATTAGTCATGAATAATTTCTAGCTGAATTAATGCTTGTGCGTGCACCTATTTGTAAGGTTGTTCGATTTTATTATTGATATATTTGATTTAACAAGCGCTTGTTCATTTAACCTCATAGTATTAGCTTATATATAAATCGTGGTAGAAACACGCACCGTCCGGGGCAACAAAAATTCAGTTACTGTGAAAGGAGAAAAAAAATTAAATGTTCAGTGCATTAGTTACTAATTTGTATTGATTTTGCAATGTGTTACACGCTGCATGAATCCCATCATTCAACATTATATATATATATATATATATATATATATATATATATATATATATATATATATATATATATATATATATATATATATATATATATATATATATATATATATATATATATATATATATATATATATATATATATATATATATATATATATGTGTGTGTGTGTGTGTGTGTGTGTGTGTGTGTGTGTGTGTGTGTGTTTACTTATTTCACAAAAAATATAATATATAGAAAAAGAAATGGATCCTGAAAGAAGAATACTCAACCCCGTCCCACCGTCATCTTGGTTTAAAGGATTTTCATGTTTTATCAGCATGGCGGACATTTTCAATAGTGATCGCCACATTCTATAACAGGCTGAAAGATTCCGTTACCAGAACACGTTCTGTCAAATTAAAAAAAGGCAAATTTAGACAGACAGAAAACAGATGCAAAACCGTGCCATAAACTCACAAGAACTTGCAGCTAGGTGTTCTGATTGTTATCTTTTGTATCCTCCCATATGACAGTGACATTAAAAACGTCTTATTTCTCTGTTCTTTTTCCACACCTAGATTCACCCAAGTTAACAACTCATCTCTCTTTGACACGTTAGTATTAATGTTTGACAAATTTTGTTTTTTTTTTTGTTGGGAGCACTGTGGACGTAAACCATATTAAGAAACAAACTGATATAATACTTCTCAAGCATAATTAGTTTTGTTTTTATTATGATGTCCATGCCTGCATTTTTTATGTATGAATAAACTTCTTTCTTTTTGTGGAGAAATCTGTTTAACTTTCCAGATTGTGCTTGAAGGCAAACAGCTTCAGCGAAAGACAAAATTTGTTTCGACCAACTGCATTTTTTAAAATGTTTTACAATATCTTGTTTTAAAGATTAAAGGAAACATGTATTTCATTCTATACGTAACAAGCCTTCTTTCGTGGATATCCTGAAGTTACTGCAATGGCATTATAATCCAAAGAATTTCTTTTAGATAAGTATGCATTTGGCTATCAAGAGCATGGGCGCCCGCACAATTATGGGCACGGTGTGTGTACCGGTGGGTTTGTGTGGGCACATGCCCCTCCCAATGTCACCTCTAAGCATGTTTTGGCCTACTTCCGTTAAACTTAATATCTGACCAAAATATTTTTGTCCCTTCCTCCGCCCATAAGAAATAATTCTGCGTGCGCCCCTGATCAAGAGCCGTGAATACGAACGAAATCAAATAACTTGGTTAGATTTATGAAATATATTTCCTGCGAATTACTCATGCTTCCCTGTCCATAGGGAGTGTGACCGAGACAACACTCGCAGTTTACGAGTTTTCTTATCGTTATATGATGATGGGGGAGCGCACTCCCCATCCCATTTGCCGGTTGCGGTATTGTTTATACCACTTGATATTGATGCTTATATTGTGGGTGTTGTTCTCAGACCTTAGAATCTCGACATTTTCCGGTTCACCAACATGTTATGCCTTGTTGCATTGTTTATGGATTACGAAATATATTCCGGTCAGATGTTCCAAGGCTCAATGTGTCTTAATAATGTTTTGCGGTTTGTTTCCATGCGACCTCGCATGTTTATTCATCAACAGTCATTCCTTTACACAACATCATCATTGAGGTTATTAAACGCCAAAATGTGTACCAGATGTCACGAATTACGTCTTACACTTCTAAAGGATGATGACAAAGCAAACGAGAAAACATAATGATTAATTGCCAAGATGTAGGCGTATGTAAATGAAAATTGTAGAAATCAATGTGTGTCGTTCCTTTCATATTCTACGAGGCGACCGGAAGTTGGAACGTGCTTATCCACCTTGAGAAGTATACGTAGTTTTATTGGACTGTTTCCATCAAAGATGTGATTAATACGGTCCACATTCATGTTCGGCTTTGTGGCGTTTTTTTAATAAATAATGACCAGGCAATAAAAATTGACAAGTATCCAGGAAATTGATGCAAAACCTTGCGGCAAGGTAGAGCTTGAAAAGGTATCATTCGCATAATATGAAAGGAGTGCAATTAGGGTTGTTTTAGGTTCGAACATTCCGTATCGGACGTTCTTGGTGCAGATTTTATGAACTTTTAATGTGTAAATCGTCTCCAGGTGTAAGGTCTTATTAATAACATATTGCCCCAGTACATTATTCCTCTAATATTGCATTTTATAACCTGGTACCGGACTATATCATAGAGATATTTATATAGGAGATTTTCTAATTCACGTTTGGTTTTATTTGTGGGTTTTTTATAATTGTCTTCTGCTTTTGATGTTGATCTAAAGGTTTTAGGTAGATTATTCCATCCAACGGGAGAACAATATCTACGTTGATATGTTCTACAAAAATAGATTAAAAAGTCCGCTACACGCAATTCGTATCTAATTTATGTTACCTCTACAGGTGTGTGTAAGATGAAAGCTTCTTTCTTGATGAAGAACCAAAGTTCCTTTAATCTTTGTTAGGTTAGTGTTTATCAATGTATGTATTACCATTGCCTTTTAACTGATATTTTATAAACGAGAGTGAGTGCGTCTTTCAAATAATAATAATATGAATAAATGAATGAATTATCTACATCTGTGCGCTTTCTTTACCTACATAACATGCGATTTTGAATGGTCCAGCCGTAAAGATTGAACGAGAACAACTTAATGACTGTATAAGAAGAATACAAAATATATCTGATATCCCAGTTGCAAAAAATGTTTATAAAAGCTAGTAAAATGTTCAGAAGAAATCTGTTTTTTATGAATTTACAGGGCAATACGAGTTTATTTTCCATTACTAATAAGAAACTCAGCGTATTTCGTTCATCGCATGACACAAAGAGATACATAGTGATTGTTGATCACCCTTTCACCCACCCTAACATTTGTTCAGAGATGTTTATTTCCTTCAGGTTAAAAGATTGTTTGGAGGATTTTTGTGGCAAATACGAACATTGATTACCTTCTGCATTGTTTCATTTGTCGATATTTTTTCTATATCCTTTAATATTAAGCGAAAATTTAGTTCATGCAACACTGTTTAATGTTACCTAATTTTCCCCGCCATCGATAAAAAACTAGAGGACTTGTTCACACAGTCTGAATCCGGGGACCAGAACTATCCGTAACGGACATAATAAGCTGTTTGTAAAAGAATCGGTTCGCCTGAATTGTCCTTTCCACAGGAATTGGTTCAAAATGAAAGAGTTGACGGAAATCGCGTTTTCAGCTTCAGTGAAGCACGATTGTCGATAAATGTAGTTTTTGCTAGGATTAAAAGCTAGACGGGTTTGTGACTTTCAACCCAGGATTATTAAGCCGTAGGAGAAAAATATGGCCCATGGTAAAACAGGTTACCGTCTACAGCACAAAATAGCGATATTATTCGATGAGGTGTATACCTGTAAGACCTATACACAAATCCCAAGAATGGGGTAACTAGAAATAAATGGCAGAGATAAATAAGCTTAAATTTAAAAAAATCATTTGATGTATTTTAAATAACTACTCATATTGAATGCTCTATTCAAACAGACTTTGACAAAAAATGTTGTTGATTTAATTTGGTATGAGTTGTCATGTGAATCAATTGGCAACACAGTACGATTAGATATAAAGCATAACCGACAGAATCAAATTAGTTTGGGAACATGCTTCCAATAATTCAGTCTTTTAATATCATTGCTTGTGGCTATCACAAATTAAAACTAAACGCCGTAACCGCTTCGGGTTCAACAAAAGTGTTTTTTGTTTTTTCATTGCTCGAAAAAATTGATGCTTTATCAAAGAGATTCTGCGACTGGTACTTTTGTGAAGAATCATGTAAGTTATGTGCTGATTTTTTTTTTCTTCTTCTGTTTTCAAGACTTGTTAGCCCTGGAGCAATTACAACAAAAGCGCAATATCCTTCCAGAAATACAATTTGCTTAAAACTGTGCGTCTGAGTCCCAATTAAATTGACAATTACAGTGGGCTTCGCTAAAAAGTTCTCCAAAGACTGACTGATTGATTGAGACCGAATATAATTATTTGATATAATGGAACTTGTTTAATTGAGTGGACAGTAATATGGCATCTGATTAAAGCAGAGAATGGACAAGTTATTGTCTCCATGAAAAAACTGTTCAGCATCTATTGTTTATATAAGCCACAGAAAACGTTACTCTGAAATTTGACAGCGTCCGTCCAATATATAAAGTCAATTTATCCATAAATAAGTGTAGTTGCGGTTCATGTATGAAAGCCTGCTTCTTGTACGTGGAACTAAATTATTTTGCCCATTCAGTTGTACTTAGTATACTGTTTTGTATATCTATATTTTTTTGTAACTCCTGAAATATGATTTTGTCTCAGATTTTTATTTTTTATTCGTGGCTGTAAATTGTAATAATCATCTTTAGTTAGATTTTGCCTAAGGTCTTTTTTATGATTTTAAAGAAGGCAACATTTCATGTGATCTATAAATAGATGGTTACGTACGTCTTCAAAGTTACTAATAATATAATTATTGGTAAACATGTTTACGAGATTTGGCCTTTTCCCATTGAACGGATCGGCTGGTTGGTAACTTAGAACAATTAAGCTAATTCCTATTAAATGAGTTAGGTCACATGAATAGGTATTTAGAAACATTACAAAGAGTAGTATGATATGTAACGTTTAGGTATGTTGTGAAATATAGTCATTATAGAAAGTATACTTTAGGAGAGAAATGAGCGTTCAGATTTCATTCTTATTTTGGGTTCATTCTTATTTCTTTTGTTCCCCTTGTAACATCAAGTCTGTAGACGAGTTTTCTGTTGTATTTGTTTGGACTGTTCAGGGGACATAGAAAGTGCTCATTGGACTATAATATAATTCTGGAACTATTATGTATCATTTAAAGGAGTTATGGACAACGCCATTTTAACAAAGTCACGATTCATGACGATCCAGTACATTTCCGGTTCTGAAGTTTATACAGAACTTTTCATTCTTATGGATTTATAACGCTTTCAGGATTATTTTCGATTCATTTAATAATACTGTAAGTTCCTCTCACATTTTCATTTATAACTTTAATAATTAAATTATTTGTTAAGTTTTACAAAATTTGTTGGTTTTAATTTTTCTGTCACTTAATTTATGATCATAGAGTCGCAACAAAACGGAGTTGTGAAAAATCGGAACAATCGACATATATGCTAAACATAACGTTATCAAGTTTGTAGAGTTTTACAATTGTTGCTTAGCAGATGCATTCATTCAACATTGCATAATTATGTTCAATCTTGTATAAACAAAGCATGACAAGAATGGTGTTCCAGTTATTGTTATGACTCGTGCGGAAAAATGTCTGATGAAATATTAAAGAAAGCAAACTTGAAGAAACAATCTTGTCGAAAAAAAAAACTGAATTTGACTATAACGATGTCATGACTGCAAACTTTAAAGTATAGTAACTGATTAATGTTTCTAAATATGGTAGTGCAAGTTTGAAATAAGAACGCAATTATATGTACAATAGTTTGTAGTTGTTTTAGTTCATAATTTGTAATGCAGCACACATCCATAAATATACAATAAGAACCAATGAAGTTATTATGCTTATCCTCCTTCTGTGTGTATGTGTGTGTGTGTGTGTATGTGTGAGTGAGAGAGAGAGAGAGAGAGAGAGAGAGAGAGAGAGAGAGACAGACAGAGTCATATTTGCTGTAGTTTTCTTATCGTGTCCTTGCACATCGACAAGTACTTAGACCATACGGGGAAAAACAACAACAATAAAGTTAACGTGAAGTTACCATCTATATGAACCAATTGTATGCGTGCTTATCAAGATATCAGGGGCCCCGAGTGGCCGAGTGGTCCAAAGCGCTGTCCGTTACGGATCACTGCCATCTCACCTCTGTCTGAGTAGGTTCGAGTCTCGGATTCAGCCAATGTGGATATGTGAGAAAGCTTACCAGTAGCTTCTCGTGGGTCGGTGGTTCTTTCTGGGGTTTTCCTGGGTTCTTCTTCCACCAATAATGCTGGCCGCCATGTGTGCTAAAAAAATGGCGTTAAGCTCAGCAACAACAACAACAATCAATATATCAGGGTGGTATGAGGACCATACAGAGATAGCGTGCTTATCAAGCTATCAAGGTGGTATGAGGATCATACCAAGATTGCATGCTTATCAAGATATCAGGGTGGTATGAGGACAATACCAAGATTGCGTGCGTATCAAGATATCAGGGTGGTATGAGGACCATACCAAGACTGCATGTTTATCAAGATATCATGGTGGTATGAGGACCATACCAATATTACGTGCTTATCAAGATATCAGGATGATATGAGGACAATACCAAGATTGCGTGCGTATCAAGATATCAAGGTGGTATGAGGACCAAACCAATATTATGTGCTTATCAAGATATCAGGGTGGTATGAGGACCATACGAAGATTGCGTGCTAATCAAGATATCAGGGTGGTATGAGGACCATACCAAGATTACATGCTTATCAAGATGTCAGGGGTGGTATGAGGACCAAACAAAGATTGTGTATTTTTATCAAGATATGATAGTGGTATGAGGACCATACCAATATTACGTGCTTATGAAGATATCAGGTGTGTGTGTGGGGGGTACGAAGACCATATCAAGATTGAACAATACTTTGAATAATACTAGAAATGAGAATACGAATTGTTGGAAATATCATTATACATAAATAGTTCCTTTTGACTTATATTACCAAGTAATGAGGGATATGGGGATCATCAAAGATAAATTAATTTCTTTTGGTGTGGGCACCTTTGAGAATAAATCTTAAATTATTACCACCTATTGTAAAATACTTTTTACAAAGAAAAAACTGTTTTAGCGTCCGTGTGTTCGCATCTTCCCGGTGGAAAATATCGCTCATAAACTGGTGCAGATATACAGCGAAATACAGGACCACGCATCATATATATCGGACTTACAGTGAATCCTTTTTAAACTGGAATATTATATATTTTCGCTATTTCGCAGTGGGAGAAGATATATCCATTAAAAGAAAAGACCGCTGGTAGCTTTACAGATATACGGGTAGTAGCAGATCCGTGCATGGTTGTTTGATATCGAAAAGCCTAAGAATGTACTAGTCGCAAATAAAACATAGGTGTAATCATCGTATATTAATACTAACTCGGTACTATCATTCATGAAAACTATCCAAACCAGTTAATTTCAGTGCCTAATTTATGACAATGTGCTGACCTGTGTCAGTGAAATGTGATTTATATCTTATATCTTGAAAATATCTAAATAGCTGACTTAACTAAAGGAGAGATCAGATCTTTCCATTGCTTAAACTTGATGAAACAAGATCTTATCTCGTAATTAATTTAAAAATTACTCAGTAGGCACAATTAACACAGCGGTAAAGTATTTCCATTACAAAAGAGCCTAAAGCTGACCACTTTGTGAACATGAAGTAGATGAAACTTATTTACGAGCAAGTGCATTATATACTGATTATATTTGTTTTCTTTCCTCTGGTTTTACGGCACTCTGAAGGCATTACTGGATATAAAATGCCGAGGACAAACGATTGAAGTGCATTTCCCAAGGTCACACCGACGACGCCTCGACGATATCGAACCCGTGACCCTTGGACTACGAGTCCGACGCTCTGCCAACTGAACTTCCGCGGCATCTGTTGTATTTGTTACTAAAGACAGCCGTACTGGCTCAAGGGTGTTCGCGCCGAAATCGCAACGAGATGCGGGATCGAATCCTACCCAGATCAGGTTGGTTCGGTTGACGTGGTGTGTGTATGAACAAGGACTTAGTCGAATTGCTCCGGCATTACATAACTTTTCGTGCTTTCGATGTATCGGTAAACACCAATCAATAAGCACTGCCTTGCTGATCACTAGTTTTGCTGCAGTTGGTCTGTTTGTGTGTCCTCTTTTTTCAGAGGGCTTTACAGATAGCCTCTCTTGGACGTACCCAGATCCGATTTCCATTGTTTCTAGCCATTGTTGTCACCATGTCGGTTTGCCCTTGGGTTGTCTGATATGTGTCGTCGTAGACAAATCTTTGAGTAAGACTCTAAGACTGCAGTTAACCTTGATGTTTTGCATCATGTTGTTAATGTATTGTGAAGGAATCTATGATTGAAGATTGCAAGATTGTTGGTATTTTGTTATGTTTACCAAAGTGTCTTTAATGTGTCGCAGAAGAATATATGGTTGAAGATTCCAAGATTGTTATTTTTTTTTGTTATGTTTACCATATGGTCTTTAACGTGTTGCAGAGAAATCTATGATTAAAGTTTCCAAGATTGTTGGTATTTTGTTATGTTTACTATCATGCCTTTAATGTGTCGCAGAAGAATCTATGATTGAAGGTTCCAAGAGTGTTGGTATTTCGTTATGTTTACCATCATGTCTTTAATGTGTCGCAGAGGAATCCATAAGTGTAGATTCTAAGATTGATCACAACATTTATGTTTATCATCATGTCTTGAATGTGTCGTGGAGGAATGTATGAGTGAAGGGTCTAGCACTTCTGTTAACCATTATTTTTACCATCAGGTTTTCAATATGTTGAATAGGCATCTGTGGATGAAATATGTACGATTGTTTTTATGTCAAATAATTTTGGACGCTTTGCTGAAACGGAGATAATCAAGAAGATTATAATAAAGGACAGATACGTTTGAGTCCAATATACGTTAATTTCTTTCTCAACCAATTTGGACGTATCAAGTAAACATACAGCTAATATTCGACTTTTTAATGATGTCACGGGATTAAATATAAGAACCATATTTCAATCAATGACAGCAAAATGCAGCGTCGATAGAGCCAATACAAATTTTGTCACGCAAAATATTCCTTGCTTTAAAATTTTTAATATAAAGGGATTAATTCAAGAAATGATCTCCTTTTAAATACTTTTGGGATCGGCTCTGTTTTCTTGTTGCCAAGTACGAATGTTGACCACACGTAACTTGTCATATTCCACCTTGATTTAAATGGGGATTTGTTAGTACCGCAAAATACAAAATTCCTCAAGAAATGGCCGGCAATGAGAAAGAAATTTATTTAGACTACCAAATACAAATGTAATAATTGCATGCTGATAAACATTAAATCAACAATAAGGTGGCTTCAGAAAATATTTTGAACCCTTGTCAAAGGTTTGAATTTTGAGCAAATGCCTAACAAATGGGTACAATAATCAATGCAAAATAATTAAAAAGTAGAATAATATAGGATATGATATTGGATAAAACATGACTTGTCGGGGATTTCTTTTAACTCCGAATTATTCCTTTAATGAAAGGAAAAGCGGGTGGATCTCAATAAGCGATGGAAATATGGAAATATCTATATAAAAATGCATGAGGTTGCTGTTTTCATTCGAAATTAATTCATCAATGAACCGTTACAAACGCTCTAGAAACCGAAAATAAAAGACGATGTTAGTGTTTTCACATCTTAGAATAATATTCCTTTGATAACATAATGAAGTTCGACCGGTATTAATAAGATTTGTATGGTATTTATTGTAAGTTGTGATCTTGGATGAAATCTTTTTCCAAAAGCCCCATCTTAATTACAGATACACGTTCTGAATCTGGAAAATAAACTGACATGCTAATGTATGGCGCAGGGATCCAGTGAGTTTACGCATTAGAAGACACACATGCACGAACACACACATACATACATACATACATATATATATATATATATCTATATATATATATATATATATATATATATATATATATACACACACACACACGCACTCACACACCAGATTTTCAGGAATTTAGATACGTCTATGAATCTTAAGATTTGTATCAAAATTCTCCGAATTTCAGGTTCCCAAACTGTAAATAAATACTTGGGCGTGGGGGCGTGGATTACACATTGGATTGATTATCTGGTATGTGAGTGCTTAGCGAAAAGCAGGAAGCCAACACATCGCGTGGGTTTATGATACTAAATTTCATTGGATTAACGTAATTTCAGCAGCCAATCAACACCCTAGATGTTTGGAGGCGATTTTGGATTTACTGTATACCCAATCGGCCATTTTTTAAAAATTACTAACAATCAAAGTAAGAAATAGTTAAGACTGATTATTAGCACTGCCTTTTTAAAAATAGCATTACAGGCGAACCAAATCTTTGGATAAAATAAAAAATATTTTAGCAATTTTTTTTTTTAAAATAAGAGAGAGAGAGAGAGCGTACTAACGGGGAAAGGGGGCAGAAAGGGCGGTTGCCCCGGACGCAAAAGGTCTTGGGGCGCCAAAACCGCGGTGCCGGAGATCCCTGGCGCCATGCACCCGTAGTACGCCACTGAACTCTTTAGCCCGTATTATTGTATCTGTATAGTTCTATATACATTTTTCCTATAATAATGTATCCATAAATAAAATAAATTGATCCAGAGATGAGCGCTTTCCTCTCTGTTCCTTATATTCTTATCAAAGTATATATTTTAGTTTGTCTGAATCTGTTTGCAAAAATAAATGTTTAGTTTATTTATGGTACAAGATTTTTTTGACAATATACACCTCTTTGAAATTAATATAAAAGATTTGTTTGAATTATTTCGTTGGTCTTACAGTCAAGATCGTTTAAACTCTGAAATCACTCAACAACAACAACAATAATAATAACAGTAGTAACAATAACATCAATAATAATAATAATAATAATAATAATAATCTAACAGCAGTAGTAAGAGTAGTACTTATGGAAGTATTGTCAGTAGTAGTTTAAGCAGAACGAGTACTTGGAAGGGTAGTGCCGGTAATGGTAGTAGTGGTAATAGCAGAGGTGGAAGGTGGTGAAAAATCTTTGCATGACTTGGTTGTTGTTTTTAGCTGGTTTTGTGACGTCGGCCGTTTGCAGTTATGAAAAGCGCAGCTGTTTAAGTACAGTTTTTGTGGGGGTTGTTGGGGGTGGGGATGTCTTTGGTGTTTAAAAGAAATGATGGTTTTTACTCGGTAACAGATGATTAAAAACGGCAATCATAGACGTTTTGCTGCTTGCAAGTTAAACGGAACACTGAAACTAATCTGAGGCACAAACTCTTCACTCGTTCTTCGTCAAACGCTTGCACTCAAGAAAGTGTTCATGACTGCAACAAAATATTGTAAGTATTTCTAAAAGAAAGGGCCTGTTACATATGTTGAAATGTCTCTCACGAAAAAATGCCCATAACTTTCAATGAGTACTCGTTGAACTCATGTGGGCGGAAAACAAAACTCATGCTACGTCATGCTGCTGTAAATCATGACATCTACTTTTTAAAGAATTTGCTCTGGAAAAAATGCTAATGAAAACAAACTGTCATGCTGTACAGATTTGTGAGTGTAACCTTTAACACTACAAAAGAAAAATTAACATCAGCTTGAGTAAATATATCATAAATGTCAATCACTACGTAACTGCACGCGTAGACTGACTTAAAACAAATGAAAAATACAAGTACGATATAAATCATTTTTGTCTCCAAAAAATAAGTATTTTCCTTAGTGCAAGAATATTTTATAAATTCGGATACCTTTCTTAATCTTGACCCCCCTTCTCCCCATATCTAGAGGTACAACCAAATCATTGTGATGTAAATTAAATAAAAGTAACCATTAAAAAAAAAACACAAAAGCCAACAAACCACCCCACCCCACCTACACACTTGTGTAGCATTTCCTGTCCTGAAAACATGCATCTTCTTCTTTTTAGCTTATGTAAATTATCTGAAAAATTTAATTAAATAAAATGGCATGAGTCACGTGTCAATTCAGTGAAGCATAGAGTATTATGATTTTTTTATTGAAAGAATCGAATCTGAGGATACAAAGACTGACGTTAAGTTAGATAGAACAAACAAAAAAAATTGTCGTCTTCATTTTGGGTAAAACTAAAAAAAAAATATAGCTCTTATTGGTTTGCTCAAACTGATGAAATTTCAATAAAAACTTTTACAGATGAACGCATAAAGTAGATTAGTATGGACATGAATGTATTAGTATGTATATAGTGAATCGTTCCATCTGACAATTAACGATATTAATGTTTGCCATCTAAGATTCATGTGAGAAAAAAGGTAATAATTTTGTAGAAACGGAAACAGAGAAAACAGAAACTCCCAAAAAAAAATGGGCGGAAACAATTCAATGTCTTATTCTTATCCGGATGAAGGGGTAATTACACTTATTCCCTAATTGGTTACCTTTTAATTGAACGGAAAGGAACTTGTCACACATTATTTCGGTTCTGTTGTGCAATATCACAGAAAGATTAATGGATAATACAGTTTTACTTTTCCATGCATTTGTCAAATCAAAGCGTGTTACTTTACATATCTTATTAAGGAAATACGACATGTGCCAGTCAGTCTATCTGTTTGATAGAAATATTTAGCGCCTCAAGTGTGAAAACTAATTGTATGGATAAATGTCTACAGTGAACCAGCAAAACAGACATTGTATTTAGACAACAAAAACTATTTTCTTTTATTGTACTTAGACAAATTGATACAGCAAAAGTTAATAATGTGTCACCAGTACTGCCACAGTTACGTGTGCTTCTTTAACGTTACTTCTACTACAAGTTGCTGCTATTTATTTCAAAACTTGCAGGTGCTGTCATTAATGTTGCGGCAGTTGTGACACAAGTATGATTATTATTATTATTAGTAGTAGTAGTAGTAGTAGTACTAGTAGTAGTAGTAGTAGTAGTAATAGTAGTAGTTGTTGTTGTTGTTGTGGGGTTTAACGCCATTTTTCAGCACGATAGGCTATACATGGCGGCCAGTATTAATGGTGGAGGAAGAACCCGGAAAACCCCGGAAAGAACCACCGACCCACGAGAAGCTACTGGCAAGCTTTCTCACATGCCCACATTGGCTGAAAATAGTAGTAGTAGTAGTAGCACTACCAGTACTAGCAGTAGTAGTAATAATAGTAGTAATAGAAGTAGTAGTAGTGGTAGTAGTACCATTATTAGTTTTTGTTGTTCTTGTAGCGAAAAGTTCGATTTTGTGATTTTTGTCTCAATTGCAGTAAATATCATCATCGTGTATTAAACTTCGAAAATAGTTGTGTTGATATCCTTGTAGCAAAACATCACTTACATACATCTAACACCGCTGGGTTGACCACTGAATACAGATACCAAGGTTTCAATATTATATTGTTTCTTTGACGCTTGAAAGAGCGCCTATTGTATAAATTTGCTCTCTTTTTTTAACAAACACCCACCAACACAGTCCCTCTCTCTCTCTCTCTCTCTCTCTCTCTCTCTCTCACACACACACACACACACACACACACACACACATTAAATTGCATTGATTCCCTTTGTTCAGTATTAACCCATTCGCACAATATATATATCATTGAAAAATATAGAAAGATGGTGTAGGCCTATTTGTGCACTCTTCCGGTATCTTAGTGTTTTTATTACAATGCCACTACATACGCTAAAATAGAATGGGCCTTTACACAGTCAGTGCAAACAGATACCTTTTTCTTCGCACAGCATATCTGGTCACAATATTGAAGTGTTGACACGATTGTATACTAGCCACCCCACCATACGTTCCTTTGATCTACAGTACATGCACAGAGTCAATTTGAAAATGTTAATCATTCGTAAAAGGCTGACTGAGCTAGCCAATCAGGAGATGGTCTGGGGCACGCTTCAATCCTTCTACACACGCGGGCGCTGTTTCTATCAATCAAACAAAGCTAGCACTCGACGAGCGATCACACGTATTTTGATAGCTCTCTCCCTATAGCAAAGAGATCTTTTTTTCTCACCAAAAGATGAGTGAATTGTGGAGTATCCAAACTTCGTTTCCATGTTGATTTTTGTTTCAAGAATTTGACCTTTAGATGGCTTTCCTAAATTTGTTTTCGTGAATTTCATACCATGTGCATTTTACCTAAAATGTAGTGTTGGTGCTCCCGTGTAGTGCACACCATACAAAACTAGATTTTCTCTATTCAGTGATGTTGTGGAATACCTAATATTTATTGTGAATACTTTCTTTCCGTGTCAGATACGGAGCATCGTATGGGATGAGTAGCAGTCAAAATGATCAAATTGAAGAAATGCTTGGATTTACAAGTTGTGATTATTCTGATATGGGTTCTACAATCCTTCGTCGTCACCGCAATGGATATGTGGTGGTAAGTGCTTCATCTATCTTAAAGAAGTATATATATATATATATATATATATATATATATATATATATATATATATATATATATATATATATATATATATATATATATATATATATATATATATATATATATATATATATGTATGTATGTATGTATGTATGTATGTATGTATGTATGTACGAGTGTGTGTGTGTGTGTGTGTGAGATGGGGTATCCGCGCGTATATGTGTGCATGCACGCATACTCAGTTCAGAATGTCAGTAAATAACGAACAGCTGCAACCTATGGCAGATATATATATATATATATATATATATATATATATATATATATATATATATATATATATATATATATATTATAACGTTATATAACATGAGTATTAGCTCTTTCTTCCACTACGATATACGCTGAGAGCCAATAAAGTCACGGCAGGGTATTGTATGTAAACACGTGACAAGTAAACTTTTACCCTTAAATGTGAGGCATAATAATTTCATTGATATGTTATTTGAAATAGATTGTTCGTATTTACTGAATAATCTTTCTCCTAATCTTGTTCAAACCACACCGAATCTCACTACTGTAATATCAATCTTACAAAATATATTGTGTATTTAATGTAACTTAAACATCAAAATATAAGTTGCATCGAAAACACTGATGTGGCCAGAAACATTACACATTCTTCGAGGCAAGTACCATTGTCATATCATGAGATTAGTTTTCTAAATCATACAAACTCAATATTTATATTACCCATACAGTTAACAAACAATGTTCTGTTTTCCTACCTCTACGTAGAAAGCAAAGCCAGCTTAACATGCATTCTTTCAGCATGTCATTTATACCTTTGGGGGTAAATTTTTTAATATCAGTTAATTTGATTTAAAATGTACTCGTTAACAGTTCATATTATTAGCATTACCTGACGACATACAGCAGAAAAAATAGTTTTGTGAAACGTTCGGTCACATGTATTTATTAATTGAATGGTGACAAAATGTCGGCAGTAGCCGTGAGAAAGCATATATACGAGGAATTTACGTTACAGCTTTGCATAGACAAGTTCAAAAACGTACCCTTAAGACCACATATTTGTCAACAGGCATGTCGCATACATGATTACCTAACCACATCTGTCAATAAAACATATGCAGAGATGTACAAGGGGTTTCCAAATAAATTCATCAATATGACATATGCGGTTTTGAGTTGACCCGGTTTTTCACCCAAATATTTTCAGATACAGCACTAACCAGATTTGGATTTGACTTGGGCAAATTCACAACTCTATAACGTGCAGTTAGCAAACAATTTTATCCATTAGTGAATTGCTAAAAGACAAATAATAATTATTTTTTTTAAGTTTTAGGAATCGCATGTGGGATTTTCTTACCGTTTTTTTTTTACAATCTTAAAAGCATCAAGGGCTTGCAATTTTACTATCTTCGTTTCTTGAAGATGGTTTATGTCTTAATAGTGACAGACTGTAAAACAGAGTTGATATAGAACAAATTGACACTAGCAACAAAAATTAGAATTGGCATTACTAGACGTTTGGTTATGCCACATTTTCATTTATGACATAAAACAGAACAGAAAAAATAGACCAGCAATTGTCAAGTGCACATCCGTTTTGCACCGGTTTTCGAGCATTGCCTGGGTACAAAATCCACTCAACGGTAACCGCCTTGAGTATGCCTGAAATGGATGAGAAAGTGACCCCTTTATCTTAAAGATATCTGATTGTAATGGACGTAGCTGCTACGTAACCGGTTTTATCTGCGGCAATAAAAGGTGTACTAAAATTGAGTCGCAATGTTTTCAGTCTTTCAAGACAGTATATAAATCGGCTATCGCTGCAAGGAAAACCGATAAAGGAGAAATTTAGACTTTACCTGGGATTAACGGAATATAAAAAATGTTTGAAGAAGAATTTTATGGTTCGTTGCATCACAAAACCATAATGTTTAATGTTTCCAGGTATATCCCTTTCGTTTTATAGGTAATTGTCGGTAATTTTATCCCAGCGACAAAACTTGGTCGCCTAGGGGTAACTTTTGCTTTACTGGAACAGACACAATCAAGGAAAGAATACGGATATAATATAATTTAATGTTTCTTCCTTCCTTCAGTATTCTGAATGATGCCCTTTCGTTTACAGAAAAATGTACAGTTTGAAAAAATCTTTCATATAGAAAATGTTATTTTTTAAATAAATCACTCCATATGTTTTAATAATTTCAAACCGAATCAAATAATATCCCAAAGGCATCGCCTAATTGATTCGTCAAAACTATATTAACAGGATAAATACAGAATAAATAAATAAATATATATATATATATATATATATATATATATATATATATATATATATATATATATATATATATATATATATATATATATATATATATATATATATAATACACACACATCTGAATTACCTGTTTTTGTCTATATACACCTTAGCTATATATTAACGTCACCAAGGTGTTAACTCATGGTTGTGTTATAGGATCTCTGTATTTGACAAGCACCTGTCAAACGATATTTGATATATAACCTTTGTCGACCCGATGCAAATACTTATCTCCGAATGATGACAATTGACATTTCCCCGATATTCTGGAAGGCACACGAACCTACAATCAGCACTTTATCATTTTAGCACTTAGAACTTGGATTTGATATAATGTCTCCATTTTTAAGCAAATGGAAAAATCCTGTGCTCCAGGTTTATATTTAAAATTCAGTACTTTAGAAAGCTTGTGTGAGCTATTAGATAAAATAAACAACTGGAACTAAGCGCGTTACACTTTAACGCGAGGAAGTCAAATAGTTGAGTTGGTCAGGAGCTAATTCTGACTCAAATCCTACACAAACTTGTGTGCCTTGAAAAATCAAACAGACAGAAACTGTCTAAAAATAATTAATATGAAGATATACCCCACACGGAAAAGTGTTAATCTATTTAATCTATTTTTGAACCATGAATAAATTAATTCATTGTTATATCTGTAACGATATGAAAAGTACTGGAACTACGAACTTATTATTCAATAAGTATATTAAAACCCTTTTCTATCACTTTTTTTATTAGTGGTCGAGTCAAGCAGAGTAAATATTTGGATATGTCTCGGATTTCACCTACAAGTGGAGAAGTGCATAGCCTGAAGTAGATAGTCAACACGTTTTTCACACTAGGTTTAGACACGGAGGAACATATCATTTGAAATTATCAATGATGAATGGAAACATAGAACGAAGACTTGGTCTTCGGTTTTGTCCTTTGATACAAATCTAAAACGCTCGAAAGACGGGCTAGATTATATCTAATGGGCTCCTGCAGTGGAAGTGTATTTTAAAGATTTACGGAAAACTATCTCCGGTTTTATTTGCCCATGTAAAAATAATTGTTATTTTCAAACCTTTTCGTTATCATTCAGAAACACGCATATCTGAGTACACTAAATACGAATTTCCTTTTGATCTTTTTATATCAAGACAAGCATATTTCGCATTAGAATAATTTATTGACCACTGCGAGCAATACAGTAATGCATTCACATAATTCATTACAAAGAAATAGTATAAACCATGCATCATATTAGAGATATCAGATATGTTGGCTTCAATACATAGCTATTAAAAATCTTCATTTACACACACACACACACACACACAAATATATATATATATATATATATATATATATATATATATATATATATATATATATATATATATATATATATATATATATATATATATATATATATATATATTCATATTCCTGTATGTGCGTATTCGTAAATAAATAAATAAATGATTAAATAAAACATGCAGATAATCAGTGCACGTAATTAATTTTTTCTTTCAGTTATCAGTGCTGATATCGTGGTATTCTTTAAGTCTGCATTTGCAACACAATTAAGGTCACTGCATGTACTACATCTCACAGATTGGAAACAAACGTTGTCTTTACAAATATAAAGATATCTAAATATTTTAGAAAGGCATCGAATACCATAAATAATTCTTTCCAGTGCGCATAACTTTTGTTTGTCATATTGATAAGTTTTCAAAATTATGCACAAATAGATTAAGAATTAATATTCTTGCAATCCTGATTAACGTGCATCCATATCACTTGCACCGATAATCAATAGAAAATCGAATTCATCCACTGATCTCTCCAACATTTCAGTATTTAAAACAAAATGACTTTTTACCCCTTTAAGTTCATATTGAATAAGGAAATTCAGAATCCTTAACATTTTGAAGGTAGACTCATATATTTGGTATTCTAAAGAAAACGAAAGAAAAAAGTACTTAAATCGAGCCTTACCCAACCAAGCTAGGTGTAGATTGCGCGTGCAAAATAGATGCAAGCAATATGTTCAGTAGTGGGAAATCCTGCATGTTTTCAACTCAGTTGCTTATGTTAATTGTATTTTTGTCCTCAGTATATCGCTAAACAAAGAATCACATCTCTTACTTTTTGACGTGTTCGTGGATGGTATTACGTGGCCTTTCACAACGATTTAAGTAAGTCTGACAGTTTTGAAAATGTGTCGGTAGCTAATGCAAATAAAATCCGTAATGCAATAATAATGTTATGAAGCGAAAAGGCTTAAGAAAGAAGTCTTTGTTTTACGCAATCATATTAAAAATAACCGTGCGAAAATTGAAATCATACTGGATTATGTGAGTTTAAAAATAGGTTTTATGTTACATGAAGTCGGCCACACATGCCGCCATTACTGTACAGTCTCTGTAGTTACATCAACGTTAAGAATGCACCCTTTCTGATATACACTCCTCTTTTACCTGTCACCTGCCACTATTATCCGGTTTACTTGCTCTAGAAAAATGTTATTCATCCAGTATGCAAATAAAGTACCATACAACCCGAGGAACTATCCGCAATCCAAACAGCTTTGTCATTTCTAGAAGGGTAAATCCATAGATTTCTTACCATTCTATAGGAATTTGTTTTGTTGTCATATGTGTTTTGATTTTGAAAGAAAAAATATATACCTCGAGGATGAATGTAGTTTAAGTCGCATCAAAAAATGACAAAGCCCACAAGGAGCGTGGAAAGAAGTGTGTAATTAACCAAAATGGCACAATTTATTCCCTTTAATGGTCGGTAAACTAAGAGGCCCGTTTTACTTTTTAGTTAAATGCGCTGATTAATCTTTTTTCCATTGAGCTTTATAGAGAATTCTCAGGCGAGAAATATTCTCCATCTCGATCTGAACTAAAACTTTGTAATCTTTCTCCTCTGTCACAAAGAGAAAATAAGGAATACAATGCAACTGTCAAGAAAGTGAACACATCATGCACAGTGTCACGTATATATTTGTCAGTCGAGTATCAAGGTCCAATACCGTTGTGGTTAGAAACAATATTTTATGAGCAATGACTTTGCTTACCAATAAAAATGTATTATTCCTAAAGAAGAATAAATTAATCATTTTTTAATTTCTTTCATTTATTTTAAATTTAATTCTGTTTCATTCATCAGCAGATTAGAAAGCAGATATTTGTTAATAAAGCGTTACATGCTGCGAAGCATAGAAACAACAGCTTTTATTTAAACTATTACATGACTTAGAGTCAATGAGTATCCATTTCCGCCTCAAGTGTCCTACCTCATCTATCACACACCTACTACCCCAGCCGTCGTTTCAAGCATTAATGAATTTTCAGTTTGAAATATTTACGGTCGCGACTCAGATCAATAACGATTTTGTTTTAGATAATTTCTCAAGGTGAATTAATTCAAATTCTACTAATTTTCGGACATAATGTTAGTCTCACGACTTAGGAAACGACGGTTAACAAATCGGTTTTTGAAAAGATTTCATTTGTATTATTGTTGGGGTGTTTCATTTGATGATACATTTGTCTCTTCTTTTGCAGGAATCTGGGAGTAGTAGGTGGTGCAGAGGTGTGGAGGAACCAAAAAGTGTATATTCTTGGGGCACAGCCGATGTGTTCGCAGCTCAAAGGACTTTCTCTTGGGCAGACCAAACTGTGTCAAATGTATCATGACCACATGCCCAGCATCGGGCGAGGAGCCCAGCTTGGTATTCGTGAGTGCCAATACCAGTTCCGGTTCCGCCGCTGGAACTGCACAATAATCCAAGGAGATTCCTCCGTTTTTGGGCCAGTTATAGAAATAGGTGATTATTATTTAATTTTAAATTCTCTAATGTTTACTTTTACGTATTAGTTAGCACATTCTTACACGTGGCCTGTCCATTAGCTTAACGCATCAAATCAAGTCAGGCTTACCAGGTGTTTTATAAAATTGTTTTTAGCATTTCTTAATTTTATTACATTGATATCCATCTATAAAAAAAATAAAGGATGAGTCGTTTTAGTATAACAAATTAGTTTAGCCTAACTTACGCCTGCATATCAATGGAGATTGTTTTGGCATGCAACCTCCATCCATCAACGTGGTGCAGAATTAGAAAAACAGTGGCGCTTTAAGCCCATGCTAATATTGGTCTGCCTCAGTCAAATTATAGGAAGGGAGAAAAGCCAAGAGTTTGATGATAACTTTGCGCAACAGTTATGCCATTCCTCACGTGCTTTGCGCGTGCATACATGATATCCGCATTTAGTTTTCCGTTCCTTTGCCAGTGACGTGTAATTTCTATCAATTCATTTTATTTTGACATACATTTATTGCTAACATATATGCAGAGAGAGAGAGAGAGAGAGAGAGAGAGAGAGAGAGAGAGAGAGAGAGATTTGGCTTGGAAAAACACAATATAGTGTCATGTCACAAAACCATTCTCAAGGCATTCTTCAGCACAATGGACCAAATGCAGTGATAAATTACAAATTTTGCGAAAATGAAAATAACTTGATCTTATTTTTATTTTGTTTGAATCGCTTCGTTCCATGCTCTTTAGGTTCCCAACAATAAATGCACCAGATCTGCGCATCATTGTCAAAACACGAGTTGAGGCAGTTGTATTATTAAAAAACTTGTCTTCTTTATCAGTGCAGTTGTTTAAATTCGCAAGTATCATTGAGCCTTAATGTTTTTTTTTCTCCTCGTGTATCGACGTGCACAGTCCATTATCAGATATATCTGAGTTAATGCATTTGTTGCATCCCTGACGATCGTGTAAGCGCCTTTTGCTAACAGACACCAATTCTGGGAGATAACTTCACAGCCAAACCACCAAAAGATTAAGAAATCGGAGACGCCAGAATTAAGACAGGCAAATGAAATGAAAAGAAGAGGTTATCGGAAAGAAAATGTCATACCTAACCGTGTATAACGCTCTTCAACCACAAATAGCGTTGACCCTTATCTGCCGGTGCATAATTCACCAGTAAATAACAGTCTAGCTTGCTGGTTTAAAAACGTAAAGTAGGTTTATAATGTCGACCAACATCTGACGTGATTATAATGACGTAAGATCTGGATGACGTTGTTTGGTGTTGAATGCGTGTTAAACGCCAGAAAAATTCGGAAAAGGACGTGCTTTACTTTCCCGATTGTATCATGATACTAGCCACGATATATTGGGTACTTATACTTTGATTTGTTTAACAACTTCGTTTTATGGATGTTAGAAAACTATCTGAAACTGTAGACACAGTCTTTTTACAGCAATTTGACATGAAAATCAAGCATTTCGAGGACCTGAACAGGGCTTCGGATCACGCCATCTATTATCCCTCCGCTTCTATCTCAATACCATGTTCAACAATGCCTCTCGCGGTATAACTCGGCTGACTGATTCGATCCTTTACATACCCACCCGTCTCCTGTATCCTATAATAGAAATAATACCCTAGACCTGGCTACTTTCTTTGCAGCAACACATTCACTGCGCCAAAATGTGGTTACTGTCAGCATGAATGGATTCAACCGTTTGTAAATAACCTGTCTTTTCTTTGACACTGTACGAACATATGTGCATCAGAAAGACCGCCAATTCGCAAACATTGTTTCTTTCTTTTACCTGTAAGTAATATGAGTTATCGAGTTCATAGTATCGTTATTATTATTATCATGTTTCAATATAAATTCTCTAGTTATCCTCAAACCAACGGTTGCTTTTAATTACCAATTATGCAAGGGTAATTTGAATGGAAGAAACCACAAAACGCATCATTTCAATTTAAAGTCGTAAAGGAAGTTTGGCGTAAACATGTTCGACATCAATTACCAAGCAGAATGTGTTCTTTTAGGCGGTATGCATTTGCAGTTGCTGTCGGTTCACAGGAAAAATGCCATTCGAAAATTCAGTGCGTTCTTTGATTTGTGCGTCTGCAGAGCTCGATATAGTGATAACACACATTGGATTCATCTAATACTGAAGGGCAGGACTAGATGCTTGTGATGACTGGTTGCCGTGATTCGTAAGGGTCGGTGGTTACCCAACCATGACTGGCAGTTTTCCCAGGGCGCTCCGGTTTCCTTCTTTATACAAGTCAATTTACTCAACCGTGCAAGTTTTCAATAATAGCAGGAGTTATAAAAAGTTGTGGGGCCTGCTACGTTTATGTGGTATATAGTTATGCAATGCCGCCATTCAAAAACTGTTTGCTTTCCTTATGCACGGTGACTTAAATAACGCCTTTTGCTAGAAAATAATACGTAGGTCATAATCATTCAAACGTAATTTTAGCAGACATATTCGAAATTGGATAAATCTTGGGTAGCTGCATACTTTTTATCTGGAACCATTCCATTAAAGCAACATAGTCATCACGGGCTGTATATTAAATAATGTGAAATTATTTCATTACGTTATCAAATAAATGTTTCCCTCTGCACCACTGACTTCGGAGCACTGGAGTAATGAAAGCGAATATACTACGTTTGTTCTAAATTCTTGCAAAAATAAACCGATGATGTATATAATGTCTAGATTTACATGTATGCATCACGTGATTTGATCCATTTCGTAATCAGCATGTTTATACCCCACCATCAGAATGCAGTAAACAGTACTAGGTATTTAGCAGTTGTATTCTTTTAATGCAGTGCACGTTTCATTTCTTACTAGATCTTTGATAGTTAAGTTCCAAGCGATAAACATTCTAACATGCCCCGTTATATGGTATGTAGTTGAAGATCAAAACCCAGCTCAAAATCTATCAGTATCACTACGCTATTTTGCTTTCATACATTTATTATTGCCTGTGGTGTTCCGTTATTATCACCCATGATGTACCGTTATTATTATTATCCATGATGTACCGTTGTTATTATTATCCCTGGTGTACCGTTATTATTACCCACGTTGTACCGTTGTTATTATCTTACTGGTCTCGCCTTTGAATGAAGATACTTTCTCTCCCTTTTTCGTTTCACTAATATTGTCAAGATGTTATGTTAAAGGTTTTAAAAGTTTATATCTTCTGCATTCGTGTCTGCGTTCAAAATCATCTTTAGTAGCATGCTGCTATATATCCTATTTTTGTCCCCAGAAATGTGCGTCTTTCCTCCATAAACTTCATAACGCCGTTGACAGGCGAGACACCAAGTCCAGAGGAGATTTGTATTAAGAAACGCAATATGAAGATTAAGTAACACACTATTGTTATGCAATATGCAGATAGAATTGTTTAATGAAATTTAACGAAATCGATATTAATTTGAACATTTTGAATGCAAATATTAGCTTCTTCGGCAACATACATATTTGATGAGTCAGTCTTGATAATTTCCTTAAATAGGTGACGATATTTTCTTCATGAAAGGTATGGCTTTATTTTATCAGAGGCAAACGTCTATTTAACGAAAGTGTACTGTCTAACAACTCTGACTATATGATACATAAACTAAAGATGTTCCGAAAAATCGAAATTATCGACCATTGGTAACTTTTACTGGAATGCACAATTTTTAAGTGCTAAGGTTGTATTTTTAAGGAAACTTTTATTCCATTGTACACATAAACTAGGTAATTTTTAATAATCAATTGCTGTTTGCAGAAACACTCCATAAAAATTTAACATTTATGGTAATACGTCACGTAAAAGTGAATCGATTGTTAATCTGTCATCGATTGTTTATAGGAAATGGTATGACTGTTCTTAAAGCTTGAACCGTTCTCCAACATTGAACCAAGAGTTGCGAAATGGAGCACACCGAACGAGCGATGAAAGAGTAACTTATAAAATGAAAAATGTGTGACATGTTGAGAAAATATCTTCATCTAAAAATCGGTTCCTTTTTGCATTTAATGTTGAAAAGTTGTATGTCAAAGTTAGATGAAAATGAAATCAGCAATATGCATGTTTAAAGAACAATAAGGTCACCAGTTGATTTATGTAAAGCTTCCTATGGATGTAACAAAGATGTTTTCAAGACGCAGTATTTTTAACGTTCTGATTTCCTGTACTTATTTCATCTTATGATAACACAAACACACAAACTTTCACGATTGATTGCATTTCTTTCTAAATATGGCTGCTTTTGAAATTTGTTGAATTGATACAGTCATGTGCATTTGGGCTATTTTTAGAATGTTATCTCCGGATAGCAATACGTTTTCCGCTTCCGTGCAGAAAACTCTTTGACGTCATGTTTTCGGTCGAAGAGCATTTTTTACAGACTTTTGCCCATGGCTTTGCTGGAACACAGCGGATGCTGCCACTTTAATAAAATTGGGTTATGCAATACAATACAATACAATACAATACAAAGGGAATTAAATACCAATACGACAAGAAAGCTTGGGTACCTTTAATCCTGTTTTCTGCGTCCATAATAGTGAATTCGGATGAACCCCGCTTTGATTTACTGTGTTTAAGATATGGAAAACGATTGATTTACATATAGAAATAACATGACTTTCCATTAAAATATTAATATGGTGAAGGAAGTGATTCTGGTAAGTATTCCAAGAAAACATCAGGTTTACCAGTCAGGACGACTGTAACTTTTTATTTGAACTTATATATATATATATATATATATATATATATATATATATATATATATATATATATATATATATATATATATATATATATATATATATATATATATATATATATATATATATATATATATATATTCGATATGGATGTTGCAATATATATATTCACTACTTAAGGTAACGTTACACAATTGGTTCGCAAAGATTTCAACATAGTATGCATTACTACTAATAAATGTGATAAATACTTTGAAGTGAATAAATCCATATGTTTTCTTTCCTTTTTACTGGTGGACTTCGTTGACAGGAATGGAATTAATCTTGGCACCACATATATTTTATGATAGCTAACGGACAGAATTCATTCGTCAAGAGTCGACTAAAATCCTAGATCATTCTGGCGCAAAACAGTACCCTCTTTTCCTCGGTATATGGTGTGAAATTTAGACGGAGTAAATCTATAGCTTCTCCGCCGAGAGGTAGTTAACAAATCGACTAAATAAGTGTTAAGAATATGCATTGATTTCATGGACAGTAACTCTATTTTCGATTTCCAATAACAATACATTTGCCATGTTTATTCTTTACTGATAGAACATTCTCGTACTTTGACAAGTGAATTTGCTCATCTCGTAGAACCAGACCTGTCTCTAATCTCATTGTGAGTTTTGATTAAAGATGGGGATAGTTTTAGTCAGCTAATGTACGGGTAGTACTAGAATCCATTCTAAGTATCTAGAGGACCCAGTCAACATAATACGGCCCGGCGTTAAGAACAACTGTCTGAAAGAAGCGCTGGCTTTCAACCGGTGGCGGATTGACACTTAAAGATAAGTTCCTGTGTCGAAATCGATAGAGAGTTAGCCTCCGATGATAAGCGATAGATGTTAGCCTCCGATGATAAGGGATAGATGTTGGCCTCCGAAAAGTACAAAACCTTTATCTAGTCTATATGAGTTTTATTTCTAATTCTTTTACTTGTGGAAAAAATCAGCAAATGCTAAAATATGAAAGCATGGGTAGGTTTGCATCATCAATATGTTTACAAAAGCAAATATTATCAAAAAAGGATCCACTGTTAATCATCCACACCATTAGAACCTTGCAATGCAGAAAAGGAAATGAAGAAACGAACCCTCTTGATTCCAATTCTAACTCGCAAATATATTATAAGCCTTATTTATTTATTTTGTTGTTTTTTGGTTTCTTCGATTCATTGACCGCACTTTGCTTGGTTTCTTCTAACTTAACACATTCGATTAGATGCAATATGTATGTTTTTCAATATTAGTATTCAGTCAGAAGGAGCAATGCTAAAAAAATACGAAATTATTACACAAAAATACATTGATGAATGAAATAGCTACACAAAATAATGTAATTACCTTGTTAATCTGATACTGAACTTATCCTCATGGAATTGATGTCAGAAATTTGAAACAATACTGTCTGTATTGTCTTAAAACAAGTTAGAAAGATTCAGGGTGTTTGAGCCAACGATATTCTTCTGTATTTTGTTTTCTGATATTTGGGATATACCAACACTAACTTGTAATTTTTAGCTTCAATTTGTTTTTCTTTGTAGCAAACGTTTGTTGTGGATGAGGCAGCATTACAACTGCTATCTCAGGAATTTGAGATTTTTGTAATACTTATCCACGTTCACAATCTCAAGAACAGTTTCACTGTCATGTAAAGGAGATACCCAAGAAGCTTCGTACTTACTCAGTTTGCTAGCATTTAAAAATGGACCAAGTCATTGGCCCGTTGTAAAGATAACCCATGGAATACAGTGTATCAATTCGGTACTTGTACAGTGTTACCTCTGGGTTTAATTCACACACACACACACACACACTCACACACACGCACGCGCGCGCGCGTGCGAGTGCGCGCTCTTTTTTCAACGTGACACGGTGTAACAGGCAATAGTATACCCCCAGTCCGGAGTATACCTGGGGTTAAAGCGGCCTAGGCTAGATTATACTCGGGTATATTATGGCCTAGGCCAATTTATACCCCTGGGGTATATTATGGCCTAGGCCAATTCATACCCCTCACGCCAAATCATACCCCCATGATATTAATAGTGTTGAGCGATATACACAAGAATTACTTAACTCTTCATGTCCAGAGACAGTGTTAATCATGTGGTACACTATCGTGGTAGTGTCAATGCACAACAATTTGAGCTTTTTGTGGAAAACTTGAAGAAGAAATCAAGAATCATGATACAATATATACCTCACATTCTTCCAGTCCAATTGTATTGATTAACTATTATATTTCCAACACTCCCATCAATATGTTCTAGTTTTCAAATCACAATGGTATTCTTATTTCTTTAAGCTGAAGCTAAAACATACCTCAGTAAACTCAGAAAAGGCGGTGATGATTGTTGTTCATGTTTTCCTGTTACAAGTAAAGACCAGAACGATAAGTAAATATTAATTTAATATACAAGTGGGGCATATTCTGACCTGAAGGGGTATGGTCTGGCCCAGGCTATTTTACACCCCCGGGCATTGTTTAGCCTAGGACACTTTATCCCCTGGAGAATACTCTGGCCTAGGCCAAACTATACCCGGGTTTAATCTGGGCAGGGGTTAATTTGGCCTGCTACACCGGATTGCTGAGGGGTCTTAAAGCATTCGCCTTTACCGATCACTGTCTCTGTCGCGTGGGTTTGAGTATACTGTTCGGCCAAGAAGGGTATGCGAGAAAGCTGCAAGTAGTTTCTTGCGGGTTTTTCAGGGTTCTTCACCATGTATATAGTCTATTTTACGCTGAGAAATGACGTTAAACCCCAAAACAACAACAACATCTCTTTTCACAACGTACGTATACATGCGCTCGCACTTTTACACACATACATACATATACTCATTCGAACAGAACAATTACCTACCGTTCCAAAATCAGAGTAAGGCATTGCAAGAGCAGCTATTACACAGGTTTGAAGGACTTTACCACTATATGGAGTTTAACAACCTGCACTTTGATTGTTTACCAAAAGACCTTTGCGTTAATTAAGAAATGTTGTGTAGATAATAAAGGAGCACAGATTTTCCAAAACATATGCGGTTAATTTAAGACTGCAACAGAATTCTTCCTAAACAACAAAACAACAGAACTCTAAATGCATGTTTCCGTGTTAGGAAAAACAACTCATATTGTTAATGCGAGGACTGCAGTCAATGATATCGGAGAACACATATGGCTGAAATAGAAAACCACATTGTCTTTATTGAGTAATAACATTGTCTCTTTTCCATATAGTATTTTAAAATTCAGCAAGGACGAACTTTTTAACTTTATGTAACAAAGCAGAGCAAGTCAAGCTTTCAACCTGATTTCTTTAGATCAACAACAGATTGTTTCAAATGAGAACACTGGCGCCAAAGGGGAGGGGGATAAATATCGGTAAAACGGAATAGAAAAAAATCGCTCAAACGAAGGCATGAGATGAGCGGGTGAGATGTCAAAATGATTTTGATGCGAGATATATTATTTTTGTTGTCCTGATGACGTTGATGATGATGATGATGATGGTGGTGGTGGTGGAGGTGATGATGAGGAAAACAACAAAGACGATGATCACAAATTGATTTATTAATAACACCTACTTGATGATGAACGATGGAGGACAAATTACCGGCAGACATACACTTATTGGCACATAAATGCAGAATTATGTCATAATATTGGGTAAATAGCAATGAAAATATTCTTGTCTTTTTCAGCTAGCCGAGAGGCAAGTTTTACACATGCTATATCCGCGGCTGGAGTTGTGCATGCAATCAGCCGCTCGTGCAGGGAAGGCGAGCTCGCGAGCTGCGGGTGCAGCCGGGCGCTCCGCCCCAAAGATTTGGACAGGGACTGGATTTGGGGCGGGTGCGGGGACAATATTGAATACGGGTACAGATTCGCCAGGGCTTTTGTAGATGTGCGTGAAAGGGAAAAGAATCACCCAAGGCATTCGGCGGAATTGTCAAGAATGATGATGAATTTACATAACAACGAAGCAGGCAGACGGGTAAGTAATATTTTTTTCTTTATGCCTGTCTGTCTGCCTCTGACAGGTTTGATCTACATCTGTTTCAGCGTATTTCTTTTGTCTAAACGTTAGAGTGAGGAATTTAAAAAAGATTCAATTATATATATTTTGAATGGCGCCTGAACTTGCTATACACGCGTAAAATGCAGTTTTTTGTTATTGTACGACATAGATGATGTTTTGTTAAATGAGGCGAATATCGTAATTAAATTTTAAACAAATTCGTCGCATTCTTTAAGAACAAGATATAGTACGAGAGAACACGGTTTGTCTAAAACATTGTATAGAAAGTTATCTTGTCGCAAAGTTCTATAAATAGTAACAAACCCGATGATGAAAATTAAAAAATAATTCCAGTTGTTCGTTCCTCATGCATTGTTTTTAGTCTCTGGAAATGTTACGGATAGAATTACTGATTTTTTAGAACAAAAGTATATTTCAACAAAAAGTGACACTTGTAATCGTGATGTTCGGTCCTAATTCGAGAGATGTCCAAAGCCATGAATCTTCGTGACTTTGAATTTAATTTTGTTTTAATAAGTTATCTTTTTTAATTAAAACTAAATTTTCACCCGAACGATACAGGATTTTTTAAAATTGCGTAATTTAAAACCGATGTTTTACCATGATTACTTAATATACTTATTAGCGAAATCCATTTGCCGTTGAATTCACAGCCAAAACGCATAAAGCGCAACATGGGGTCCAAGACTTTTCTGTCCACATCAAACGTTCCATGAAATTTGGTTGATGAAATGCTCCACCTAATTAGAATTGGTTTTCAGAAAAGTCTGCAATGGAATACCACACATATGTAGTCTGTGTTACAAATACGACACGCTAATTGCTTAAGTTTTTCACATCAAACCCATCCATCGACTTATAATCTACATTAATATCTCAGTTATGATGATAAAACTGGTGATGAAATTCCAGCAATTATTTTGCCTGGAAGACGACCCCGCTTGAAATAGATTTTTCCTGACGAAGCTCCCAAACCATGCGTAACTGAGAGCGGGCAAACGGGTGCAGGACGTATCTATAGCTAGGCAAGATTGGGAAGTGTTGCCTCGCTGCAAAATAAACGTTTTTACCATCTGTAACGTTATGCACAATTTGATGGCTACGCCAAGAGCTTTGAAAATCGTATTTTTTTTTTTGCTCGTGAAAACCCTTCATTATGCCAGAAACCTCATAAATTCCGATATATCAAGGTTGTTACAGTAAGTTTACCTTTGGGCCAAATTAAATGTATGTAGGACGGTATTGTCATGAATACGCACGTTTTAGCAAACTGTTTGTTGGTATTTATGTCAAATGAGTATTTACAAAATCAGATAAACTCCTTATATCTTGAAATGTGTTTCCTCCTAACAGTCTTTGTATAAAGATAAACTGTATACTTTTATATGTACTTTCTTATCTGTCGACATACCTACCTACCTACCTACATACATACATACATACACACCAGTGGCGTATAAAGGGTAAATGGCAACGATGATGGCCCAATGGAGCTTGGCGCCCCGTGACCTCTGGCGCCCAAGACAACCGCCCCGTACGCTCCGCCCCCACCCCCAGTTAGTTCGCTACTGATACATACATTCACCATGATCTCTCATTCATTAATTATTATTTCTTGGCATAGCCATGTCAGTCGAAATTGAGAATAAATAGTAGAGTAGGCTATAATTTACGAATAAAACACTAATGAAAACTTTTCCAAATAGATTTGATTTATAGTTACCATGTTAAGCCCAGTTAAATTTGTTTTCCAAACTTGTATTACCTGAGTGGCTTTCCTTGTGAGAAATGTTTTTCTGACCGGTTGCTAGAGGTCGAAAGAAGTCAATGAATTTCCACTTCAAAGCGGTAAAGCTGCAAGAGCGTTTGTAAAGAACATGCTATTTATTTTGCTCTAGTAAACCCGAGGTAAATCTGATCACACATACAATTCTTAAATGGTTGATCTTAAATTGAACACGTAAAACCAGTTTCAGAAAGATATAATAACCCGATCGTCATTAAGCTAGCAGTGAGATGAAAAATCAACACTTAAATCTGCAAACTCGTATTATATCTGCTGATAATGCCGTTATAACTGCCCTTTATGAGTCGGACGAAACGCCAAAGAGCAACTACATTATCCTTTATCTCCAAATGTCAATAAAATACTGAGCTTTTTCTCTGACTATCGTGTTGAACAGTTGTAAGTACTTGTAAATGATCTTCCCTTGTGATAAGGAACATGAATTTGGGGGTCGCAATATATACGGTTTGGATTGGGGAAAACATTGAGTATTTTCTCGCTCGGACATTGAGCATGCGCAAAATCATAGTTAACTGGAGTAGTAAATCACACTCTTTCATCGAACGCTTTTGTCTAAATCATCATGATAAATGTCGAGGCAATCCAATACGCTCTCGTATGCAATCAATTTTAACTTCTGTCAATAAAACGTCTCTGCCTACAACATTCTGGTATGCTAGAAACACTCGGAATAGCAGGTGCTGTTTCGATCTGGTTCTTTTTATCCGATAATAATCCACGTTATTACACAATCTGACTGATGTAAATGCTATAATCAGAGTTTTCTTTCATTTACAAAAAGGTCAGCAAAGTGTAATGTCACTGAAATAGTAACAAAGAACTAATGCTTTTTAAAATCCTGATTATCGGAAACAAATTTAAAGACAAAGAGACGTGTGGGGGTACCGCCATTTTTCAGCACACGATAGTCTCTATACATGGCAGCCAGCATGTTTGGTGTAAAAGGAATCCGGGAGGAGCCACTGATCCACGGGAAGCTACTGGCAAGCTTTCTCATATACCCACGTTGGTTGAGCTGAGACTCGAACTCACGCGGGCAGAGGTGAGATTTGAGTGATCTCTACAAGGAAAGCACCTTAGACCACTCGGACATCCAGGGCCCCAGCCTGTAGTGACAGTAAAAACGTACAATTGTTTCAGAGATTTGAAAGATATAGCATTCAAATGTAAGAAAATAAACAGTATAAGAAAATTCAATTGATAAAACTACGAGCACGATTGAGTTGTTTGAGACAGATGTTTTGTTGTACCAAGAACTATTGAATTGTTAGCGTAGAAGAGAAAACATTCTACCGTTCTAACAAACATGTTAAGATCGTTTTGTTCTTATGTGTAATGTTGCAATGGTGGAAAGACCGATAGATTTTCTGAAAAATATTATTCATCATATCATACGCCTAAGAAAACTAACATTTATTTTTAGGTGACGTAACGAAATTTTAATTCTTTTTAAAAATTCGCACCAGGTTATCAGACAGATCCCCCAAAAGTGGCACCATTCTATCCGATGTGATTATGGGTACAACTGGCACCCTCATTCATTCGATTACTGTAATTCTAAATTCAACAAGGAATAGTTCAAATCATCGGTTCCATTTTCATGCCTTTCACAAATTAGAATATTCGTGAATCTCCATTACGAACTAAACATGTTCGGTATTGGAGATTAATTGAACTGTATTCTCAGCCACTATTTTACCAAACGTAGGTGGATACAGTCGGTTTACTCAAAACTGGGACTGTAATTTTAGTCCTAACTCGGACCTTTTCAACAGTCCATGATATTAACGTATAAGTAACTTTGAAAAAAAGAAAGAACGTTTTTCTTCATCGTATCTATCTTTTGTCCTGCGTGAAGATGAAATGAGTCCATATTTTGCCAAAATTAAATTGGCGTGAACTAAACAAAAGTATAGCAAAACTGAAAGACATATATCCAGATTTATGTAATTTTACGTGTATATTTGTTTCCAGTGTAATACTTTTTCGGCAAATTCAATTCGAATATGTAAATATGTAAATAAATAAGTACTCAACTGTGTCTTGGAAAACGCAGTAAGTTTACTCATTTGTAATACAAATCGTGAATGGTACATTACCTCAGTATAAGCAATGAGTGTATAAATATTATTAAAATTTTTCTAATATGTTTCTTTCTTGCCATTTTCCTGCAAATATATCGTGTTTACCACCTCTGTAATTGTTTATGCACGTCTTACCCGTTACAACTTAATTTTCACAAGTAGTCTAGTTTGTATCTCGGAATAAAATGTCATCTTTTTATCGAGAGGGTATTAGTTATTACACGTTGAAAACATAAGATTATTTAACATGAACTAGTACCAAATTTCAATCCTTTGCTCCTACAGTGTTTAGGAGCTAATAGTTTTGAAGTTCTATCAACTTTCTTCAGTGGAATCTGGACAGGCCGGCGTCTTTTGGACCGTTTAATTCTGCTATAAACCGGTTAAGAACACTCGATTCCAGGGATAAAACTCTTGAGACATTTCAAGAAGCTTAACGCTAATTAATGCAGACGTATCACTGGCATGGACGACCTTAACGGAATTTGCCGACATGAACAATTCACGACATGAAGTAGCGAGTGGAAATTAATGTCTTTGTTATACAATATTCAGATTCCTGGTATCCGACAGCATCACCATTTAGCTTTTTGATGCCTGTTGCTCTTGAACAGTGCCAACGTTTGACTAATCTTTTCCTATTGCCCGCATACATCAGAATTAGTTCATGCGCAAAACACACAGACATGTCTGTTCTAAGTTCATCTTGTCTCGGTAACACATTATCTTCCTGGAACAAAGATAGATTAAAGGCATAAATCTTGTTTTTAGAAAGATCACAGGATGAAAAAACAATGTTTTCTCGATAATGTCGGGTTCTATATGCTGTATTGTGACAGTCTATAGAATGCGGGGTCCGATGCACCATCACATCCCATATTAATGGCACCATCTGCCATACATGATTATATACAGCACAGAGTACTAAGAGGGAGAATGTAGTTTTAATGACTATAAAGACAGCTTTTATAATACACCCCATCCCCAATATGCAAAAGCCTCTTGGTGATAATAATTTTTGTAACTGTAGAAACAAAAAAAGTAATAAAATTTCCTATGTAGTGACCTCACTCGCATATGTGTTTGGTTACTAAAATGTAATAACCTCATTTACAATGTTATACATGGCTGCAAATGAAATAACCACGCTAGCAGATGTAATGCATGACTACAAATGCAAGTCTCACTCACAAATGTAATTTTACTGCAAACATAACAACCTAATTCGTAAATGTAACACATCACTGCAAAAGGTAATATTCTAATTCGCAAATGAAATACATTACTGCAAAATGTAATAATCTCTACCGTAATTGTAATACCATGTATCAAAATGACGTGGTGCTGACATTGTTGACTGATGCATGGTAGGTATACAAAAAAATATCAATGTATCCTGTCTTCGGATAAAATTTTTGAAGTTTTCGTTTTGAAATAATTGAAAAAAACAACAACAAACTGGTTAAGGAATGCATTATAGGAAAAAAAAATCAAAAGGGAGGATAGATAGATAAATATGAAACAAATAGAAACTTTGGCATATTTATGCAGACATTTTTGCGTTGTACAAGGAAGTGTTTTTTGTTAAGCATACAATATTACTTTACCTTAATCATGTAATACAAAATACAAACGTAAATATATTTGTCTACATAGATATTAAGCAAATGAAATATTGAGAAGTAAAATTGCATCATTGGGTGCTGGCGGTACGCAATGGAACATGTGTGTATGTTACATGTTTTTGGTTAGAATTACAACACACACACACACAACATACATACATACATACATACATACATACATACATACATACATACATACACAGATGCATACATACATACATACAGATATACATACATACATACATACATACAGACATACAATACATACAGACATACAGACATACATACATACATACTTGTTCTCAACCATACTTTTATAAAAGAGGGTTATAGTAATAACTTCCAACAACTTGGAAATATCTTAGGTTAATTAGCACAGGACCTAGGATATTTGTAGGAAATTTGATTGCGTTACAAATCAATTATTTACTGGACCATTTCGTAAGATCATATATGAACAATTACTAATATTATCATTTGATATTTTATTTTAAATTCTGGTCAGGCATGTGTACCATCCACTTTTTTACAATAAATGTAAGATAACATAGACTTTACATAAACAACTTAAATGGATTTCACACAAATGCCATCGCCTATGTCCATTTCTTTTGTGGCCTAATGATTTCCTCATTAAGCAATTAGAATGGTATTACTAGTTCATTGAGAATAGTGTTCGTTTCATTTGATAGCTCATTAACCGCTCCTGCCCTATACACCTCAAAAACGTCTCTGATTAACGTTGATTGACAAGATAACGGAAAGATACGCGACCTTTGCCCGTGTGTTTTTCACAAAGCTTATGTTAAGAACGTATGGGCCATTAGAGCTAACGATTTACTGTTCGAAGATACGGGTAGCGGTTTCTAATGGTAGTAATGTGTGACTAGATTTCAGACTAAGTGCTTCTATTGTCTTCCCAATAACTGAAGATTGTATCCGATCGTAAGCTATTTCCTTCGCAGGGGGCGGAAAAGACGTAAGTTGGATACCACCATTACAATTGTCATACATTCTAAACCAGCTAAGGGGAACGCATTATATTTCATTTTCGCTTAAAATGTTTTCTTTTTTTGTCGCTTGAGATGATAGGGTTTGAAATAATCCATTTAAGTGATTAATTGGCAAATCAACTTATGTAATCAATATTATCGAAAACTGTATGTATCCGATTCTAAAACGCGCGGTAGTGCCAAAGGTCAGATACCCCATTAACATATCAACACGTCATGTCAACGCTTTTGTCAAATATTGAATCAAATTGGCCAAGACTCTCCTGGTGTAATTTCACGCGAAAATGCACAATTTTCCACATATATGCATCATGTAAAGGAACTACATTCTAGTAATGCATTTCGACACTCAGTGATAAATTGGTGTTTAGTCTTTTGTGAATACCAAAGCACAGTGGGTATGACCCCCATGAAAGACGAAGAACGACATTGGGGCGTTATAAATCAGCGGGTTGTTTAAGGGTGACGATTTGTAAGAAAGCATTAATACTTGACATGTCTACAGTTTTGTAAACGTTGCCTTCTGTTTGCTAGGCATGGTAAATATGTGACTTTAAGCCATGAGAAAATATACAACTTTTTTTAACGGTTCATTTTTGGTTATGTATGTTTGTACGTAAACGCCATTGATTGAACGCTTTAAGAGCCATTTTGCAGACTATTGGTATATAATTATTGTAGTTCACTCTCTTCTATAAATTACACTCAGAAAGGTATGGTTTGGTTAATTAATGGGTTCTGCAAAACGTGGCGTTTAGTACTGGTTATGCGAGATGTCCTTTTTCTCAGAAAGGAGAGAGATCAAATGTATGTAAGTATGATTACATATAGGCATACGAGTATATTATAATAAAAAAAGTAAATATTTACTGAGTATTATATTATTTCCATTTGGAAAAGCCAATCAAAATAACAATCGTTACATTTTAAAAGATCGAATTGCCAAATGTCACTATCATAAAAAATATGCCAGACAGTACAGTTCATTTGTCAGAAGTAAATACACACGTTGTAAATTTTCTGGCATTTTGCTTTTTATCTAAGTTTATATAAGAATGTTTATTTTGAACCTTTAACTTACAGACAATAATTCCGTTGAATGTAATAATTTTATACTTTCTACAGCTCTAAAAATTGACGGAATCTTCTGGGAGCATTGCTGTACAATATATTTCAGAAGCATACTTAAATTGCTTCCATCCGTAAATGTAATGGTGTCGTAAAATCAGGTATCAATCAATGACCAGTCCTTATTCTTACATTTCATTTACTCGGTGGTTATTTTGTTGTGATTCTTTTAAATTTGGTAACCAATAAATACAGAGATGCACCCCCTATTCGAAAACGCGCGCAATAAAACAAACGAAAACATAATTCCATTATTTGCATATTTTTTCCTCTAAATTTTATCTTAAGAATTCATAAACCATTGATGAAAGAAAATTTTAACACGGGTATAATGGGTGCCATTGTGTTTCGTTGGCTTATCCCTTATATTGAAGTTGTGGATGTACCAGATCGATGAGCTAGCTAATATCCCCCACCCACTCCCAGTATTCGGCATTATTTTGTGACTTGCAACATCCATAGAACATTGCTCGACATTTCTTTGAGCTCAGGGAATACATATCAAGGTTTCTGCATCTGTGAAAATCATTTAGTGTAGATTTTGGCGAAGTGTAAGCGTCTTGGGGTCGAATTAGGTTTTTTTCTTCTGTTTTTTTTTAACCCTTCTTAATGCAAATAGCAGGCTTAAAGTTGCATGCATTTGACACGTGGAAAAATCTCGTAAATTGAAGTTCTTATTGATAGCAAAATATTATTGGCATATTGTTGGAGGTGTGGGGATTGCAGGGACACTAGCATATCCAATTTTCAAACATTTTTAAGAACTGATATTTAAATGAATGAATGCACACACGAAGGACTGACTGAATACAGAGTGATTATGAACGCGTATTTTCTTGTATCTATTTGGATTTTGAAATTAGCTGAATGCTTAGCTGTTATATATATATATATATATATATATATATATATATATATATATATATATATATATATATATATATATATATATATATATATATATAAAGAGAGAGAGAGAGGATATATATATATAAAGAGAGAGAGAGAGAGAGAGTGACAGAGACAGAGACCCAGAGAGACGGAGAGGAAGGGACAGAGACAGAAAGAAAGTAAGCAAGAATGAAACAAAGAAAGAAACAATCAATCTGTATACGATTTGTCCGAATTATATATATGCATTCTAGCAGAAAAGTATTTTTTAATAAAACTAATGAATTGAAGAATGACGCTCGCACCTGCGTTAATTTGTCTCCACCAAATTCTCACATGCGAAGAAAAACAAAATTTTAAACACTCAATATTTTAAGAAACAAAAATAAAGCGTTAAGAATGACCAAACTGAGAAAATACAACAAATAAATAAAGACACAACGGGTCCTCCAGTTGGCCGCAGACACAGCCGAACCATCCAAGTAATTCCTTGAAAAAAAAATTAACTTTAATTTTTTTTAAAGATATCAGAGACCAGTTGATGTAGTATCCTCCAGTCTGTTTTGAGGTGCCCTTTAGGGTGCTCTCTTCAAAACGGAGTTGAGAAACACGATATCCGAGTAGTCTATTATTTGCATTTTATGGACACCGATCTATCAATCACAGTGATGGCAGTATTAAACAAAATACCATGACCTTTCTGTGTTATAACAATGATGGGTTCCTGTCACGATACAGAAACGGCATATAAATCGTTGCAATGGGTTCGTGAACCTACTGATGTGAGTTTCCTTAACTGAGGGATGAACTGCCGTGAATTGTGGTTCTCACTGGAAGACAGATGACGCTGTAATTAATGTTCACTGAGGTGTAAAGAAAATATTTCTTGCCTTACAGATAGATGCATGTGAATATATCGAAACAGAGAAATGAAATGTTCACAACGATTTTAGCTATGAAAACAAACACTTCACAAAATGAAACGACTAATGCGAAACAAGTTATTGGAATGAAAACTGGACTTACATGACCATATTTATAGACAAGTCCAGTAATAATAATAATAATAATGACAAAAACCAATACAGCATCACCAACAATCTTCTATAATTAACACCGCTCCGGTGGCCTAAGTGATAGAGAGTCCGCCTCGGACACGAGAGGTCGCAGGATCTAACCCCGGCAGAGTCAAACAAAAGACTTTAAAAATGGTACTAGCAGCTCCCTCACTTGGCGTTCAGCATTAAGAGGTCAGTGTTAGTACTGGTCAGGCTGGTGTCAGGATAATGTGTGTGGGACATGATGCTACATGTCTGCGGCATGATGCTCCAGTGCTAGACATCACTATAAACTGTCATACTGCAGACATCGTAGTGATATGACTGAAAAATTGTTCAAGTACACACACACACACACACACACACACACACACACACAGAATTTGTCCAATATATATAATGTAAACAATATAACAGGTTTGTTAAATAATTTCGAACATGCAAGCAAATTATGACATACTTGTAGATTAAACAAAACAGTGCAGGAAAGAAAGAAGCGAACGAATGAAGGAATGAAAGGTTTCATTACGATCAGAATTTATTGACAACTACAGTTATTCCGCTCCAAATCCACTATAATAAAAGCCATTTTGGTAAACATGTACTCTTGGCTGATGCAGCTCGTATTTTGGTTGTAGCTGTACGTTCTTTTAAGTACAGTTTATGGCGTTTAAGGTGCACTTTTTGGCATTTGTTCAGTTTTGTTGAAACAATTTCACTTCAATACTAAAATGTTCCTCTGATTTTGTAATCCGTTTGCATCCGAAATAGTACAGTTGTTTCCACCATAGAGGTTTTGAATCAGGCGCAGTTTTGGATGTTTGTTCTCTGAGTAGAAATTCTTAAATATGAAGTCTTGAAGACACGCGCTGATGGTACTGCCGTGTTTGTTAACTGATAAAGGGATTTAAATTAGGAATATAATTCAAAGGATTGATCTCCACACACAGCCGTCACCAGCTTGTGCAGACAATGATTTATTTCTTATAAGAGGGTAATTTTTCTTGCTACTTTTGTTAAAGAAAATTGATTATGACAAGGTGTTGAAACAGCAATGGTAAATGAATATTCATTTTCCATCATCAAAGATTGGAAGTGAGTGATGTAAGATTTCTTCAAGTACAGCGGTTAAACATGAATTACCTGTCTCTGCTATAAGAGAGACGGTTTGCAAATAAAATTTGTAAATTAAATATTTGAAGAGAGTAGAGGTCGATACTTCAAGTTTACATTATTGCGTTAGTTATTGTATTTAAAAATATTAAAGGAATATGAAAATGCTATTGTTTGCCCAATGAGTCACCTGAACACTATATCTGGTGGAAGAAAATAAGTATTTTGTGTTCGTATATGTACTTGTGCATGTGCGAGAGAGAGAGAGAGAGAGAGAGAGAGAGAGAGAGAGAGAGATGAATGACGATGCAAAAATTGTGAGTGAGATTAATTTATGAGACATTAGTTAGTTCTCGCCTTTCATAAGTTGTCAAAAGTTATTTCATCTTGTCGACGTAATGGTGACATTTATTTCAAGTAAGAGAGCCAATCTGAGCTGCAGTATTGTATAAATTCTAATCGTGACTGTGTGTATTTGTGCCTGACTGTTAATCAACGAAATGTTCATAGAAAAAATTGCCCTATGTTACACCTTTTTTTGAACATAGCAACGTAAAGAGATTATACTGCAGTAACATATTCTAAAGCGTTGCTTTTTATTAATGAGGTAAAATATTTTAGAAAGAATAAGAACTGAAATAAATGAAATGTATGGTCGCAGTTAATTTTAATTTGATGGCTTTTCTTTTTTCCTTCTTTTTGTGTAGTTGTCTATGTGTGCGCGCATGTGTTTTTTGTGGCATATGTTCATGCATTCTGTTATCTATGTTCATGCATTCTATTCTTTATGTTCATACATTCTATTCTCTATGTTCATTCATTCTATTCTTTATGTTCATACATTCTATTCTCTATGTTCATGCATTCTATTCTCTATGTTCATTCATTATATTCTCTATGTTCATTCATTCTATTCTCTATGTTCATACATTCTATTCTTTATGTTCATGCATTCTATTCTCTATGTTCATGCATTCTATTCTCTATGTTCATTCATTCTATTCTCTATGTTCATACATTATATTCTTTATGTTCATGCATTCTATTCTCTATGCTCATTCATTCTATTCTCTATATTCATACATTCTATTCTTTATGTTCATGCATTCTATTCTCTATGTTCATTCATTATATTCTCTATGTTCATGCATTCTATTCTCTATGTTCATTCATTCTATTCTCTATGTTCATGCATTCTATTCTTTATGTTCATACATTCTATTCTCTATGTTCATGCATTCTATTTCTCTGTGTTTATACATTATATTCTCTACTTGAAATGCGAGAAATAAGGTATGGCTTTGGATTGTTTTCATAAACTTTAATTTCATATATTACATTCAACTGTTAACGTATAAAACTAGCGCTACTTAGACAGCTATAAAATGGTTTATTCGCTCACAAAAGAACGTTGAAAAAGCGTTTCTTCAACAACGATGTATTGAGGCTTAGACGTTAAGCCAAACTATATTTTTCCATAAAAGAACGATGGCGATCAGCACTTTTGAAAGAAATATAAGACATAGCTGATGAACACATTTCATCTAGTATTTTTCGTTTAATAGGGAAAAAGAAGCTAAACTTGTCCAATCACCTGTGGAGGATATTCCTAAACTTCAAATCAGCGACAGACTACACACGGTTAATTAAAAAAAAAACTTAAGATTTTGGATGTTGATATAAATATTATGTATTCCATCCACGATTGGAGGTGGTGGAATTAATTACGCATCTCTACACACGCTATCCTTGACAGGAAAATGAAATCTGAGCCAGTATTGTCCACGCATTTATTGCAAACATATCATATTCAGGCACTTTAAACCTCATAATGCTACGTTATACTTTAATGCAATGAACTCATTCAAAATCTCTTTAAGCTTAGTTAAGTCTGTTTTGTGTAGTTCTTCAAAATTCGTTCTTGTACCTCAATTCAACCAAACCAGTACGATATCCACGGAACTATGACGAGATTTGAGAGTGCCGGTCCTTAATAATATCATTCTAATTCTCTTCAATAGATTTATGTACCATTTGCGCAAAGCTCATTCAAAAGGTCTGAACCGGAGCGCATTAGGACGTGTTCCTCGCTACCGTGTTTTAATAGAGCTTGAGTTGACATTGTGATGCAGATAAAAGAGACGTAAAAAGCAAAGGTAAACTAAATACATACACCTAGGGAATAACATGAGAAACGTCAAAACCTAGCCCTCCCACAAAGTTATGATCCGGTCAAATGAATCATCTTGTTAAGATTAAAGTTTCGTGCGCTATTTTGAATGAAGACTCTCTTCATTGAAAATATCGTACGAAACTTTAATCTTTGAATGGTTCTTAAATATTAAGTGGACTTTTATTTTTCTCCATCTGCATGTTCTCCATTTGTATATACCTACCGAATTTGATCGTATATAATCATTTTCTAATTAATTTTTAGAAAGTTGTCGATAAAAACAAATTTTCAGTTGTGTTCGGATACTTGGAGCTCATTGATATTACGTGAACAATAGAATCCGAAGTTGATAATTGAAACAGTTTTCTGTCCGACTTTCAACACATTGGTGACAATCTGTCCGGACTGTCCGTACTTCCATTCGTGCGCTTCACAAATGTGTCAAGACTATGCACGACCTATAATTATATTTTTGGCAGATTAATATCTTTACGCTCAACCATGCTCCTGACCCAGCCACAAAACACACTTATGAACGAAATATAAAACATATGATGGGGCGAAGAAGGCTTGCAAAGCAATAATTTTGACCCCCAGACATGCGGTGAAACTCCCGCTGTGTCAAAATGTGCAGAGACAAATAAAAATGCCAAACAAAGTATGCGTTGTGTTAGTTCTGCGGGAGCCGTGGTTGAATGTATACACCCCCCCCCCCCGACGATCCCAAGTTATATACCGTCTGTACTCGCTTATAAGTCCAGGCAATCTGCAAACAACAAAGATCCTGATCTGCCGTAGCATAATGCGTCTACAGATCAGGGTCTATATTATTTGTTCTACGGATTATTCCTAACAAACTGTACAGATCCAGATCTACCAGCGCATTATGCGACGGCAGATCTAGGTTTATGCAGTTTACAGTTGGAATAGACTTATAAGGGAATATAATTGGTACATGATTTTTAAAAATGTATTTTATATGAAAATATGTCTCACGCTCTGTGCATAGTAAAGCAAACCATTGGTGCAGATAACATAGCAGCAAACCAATTGCTAAGCATCCAGTGACGGGTTCAATTTCAGTGTCTTCATTGCAAAAGCCGTGTGGTGGTGTTGGATTGTGGAAAATCTCTGGGTTCTTAGGCCCCTTTTGGAAAATATAAAGAATCAAACTAAATGATAATTTATGCCGGATGGTATGCAACGTTGTTTTTTGTTGTTTTTTATTGTTTGTTTGTTATGTTTTTGATTTAGGAAAAAGTAATGCATAATGCATAATGTCGAGTAGGCAGAAGTAATGCCTATAACTTGTGAAATGACTTAGAGTAATAGAAACTGTTCTCATTGAAACACACACACACACACACACACACACACACACACACACATATATATATATATATATATATATATATATATATATATATATATATATATATATATATATATATATATATATATATATATATATATATATATATATTCACAATCAATCAATCAATCAATTGTTACAGTTTTAACAAAATCATTGCAAAGTAACTGCATTCTCCATCTTGTGATTCTTCACGCTTTAATATGTGATATTTACGACTAACTGTAGCCCGCTATCAAACACAGTTTCGATAGTTTTATAAATTAACCAACCGTAGCTATTTCTAAGCCTAATATGAAATATTTCCTTTGAGTACGAGGTTGAATGCGGTCATTTGTCTGCATGACATAATGTTTGAAGAATTTTAATTTCATTTAATGTCATTCTGGGACCAGACGAAGAGCCAGTGTTTGCTTCACAAGAAAGACTTTGGATGTAAAATGGTACTCTACGTTACTGTAACAAACGTCCCCCATATTGCTGAACACAATCATGTAATGATATTTAATCATGCAATATCACATGAGACCGGAACAGAGTTTTTTCGCAACAGCCTATAATTGACTGACGATAAATGTTTGTAATGAAAAGCATATATTTCTTGATGATAGTAATTTAAGTGATCAAATACACCAGAGCCAAAGAGACGACCAATGATAAATTTACCGAAGCTTCTCACTCTCTCGTTACTTATCTATCCATCTATCTGTCTGTCTGTTTGTCTGTCTCTCTCTCTCTAGTTCCCTATTCTGGCCGTCTGGGTTTCTTGTAAACGTGGCACGATACCAACCGAATTTTTAACACACTTTGAGTCAATATGGGAGAAAGTATCACTTTCTAAATTGATTTCAGTTTCAGGCAAATAGATTTAGGCTATGATTTTATATGTTTTGTGAAAAATTTATACTGGGGAAAAATTGCTTGACCGTCAAAGTTAGTTGATTGGTCTGGCAGCTAAGTGGTGGCCACTATTCTGATTGATACATTAGTTTATTGGTCATTTTTCATGTTTGCGAACTTTTGAATTAAGTTGAGCACAAACCTAAAGTTTTACGGTTGATTAATGTTATGATTTTTTTTAAACTTTTATTTTATTTTTAAAATTATTGCAATCAAAGCACACAGTTCCTAATAGTGTTGCAATGGAAACCTGTCCCCCCACCAATAAAATGCTTTTAAAAAAAGAAGTTAAATGATACATTTTAAAGTTTAAAATTGATATAAAATCTCCAAAACTATTTGCCTGGCAGTTGCATTTCGGTCTCGAACAAAACACTAAAGTCTTAACAGGCTGCATTTTCCAAATTTTGTTAAGGCATAGGGAACGAATTCATGCAAATAGTTGATTAGTCATGGCGGAAAGGTGTGTGCAAATTGCAAGTTTTACACTTTGCATCATATGCGTCCGCACATGTTGAATCTCACTGTGTGATCAATTACCATGATTGCAGTGTAATTTTCATGCTAAATATCAATAGCTATTCCCATTTGAGATAAATGAGGTGACATGATTGGCCATAAACATTCCACCTGTAAGAATTTCGTACCTGGTGATGACAAAGGTATACTGGTATATACTGTCCGACGATTCTTAACACCTGACTCATTATACCTGCATTTTTATGTAAGCTTCCGAATTCATCTGAACTCAACAGGTGATAAATTCCATTAAGTATTGCCATATATCCCTATATCATCGTCGGCCCTATCACGTTCATCGCCAAATATTTCATTTGGCCTTGTGGCCTTGTTAGCCATCGGAATTTATATACTGACAGACAGACAGATACAGTGGAGGCACGGGACTACTACAGTTGTCCCTCAGTTGCCACTCCTAAATATAAGTTTTGGGAAGAATTGCCCCCGTTACAGGAACGTGAATGTGAAATAATATAAAACGTTCAACTGCAAAATATTTTAACCCCCCCCCCCCCGACAAAATCCCAACTGCGCCCCCAACTGGATCGAAGGGACTTTTCAAGAGATCAAATTCTGCTGCATACTGTATATATTGCTATTACGTACATCTCTCTCTGTCTCTCTCTAAAACTAGACTCAGATCGCTAAAATAGTTGTTCAGGCAATCATATTCCATGTTGCACACATTAATCAGTAGTACAGTGTAGTCACCTGTAAGATAATTGAATGATTAAAATCATGTACTTGAGACTGGAACGAGGGTGGGTAGGGGTGGCATTTACCGCGGTCAAAACATTTTTTGTTAAGAGAAGTGTTGAGTTTTTACATGTATAATAGCGGTATTATATGTCTGTAGGTGGCATTCTGCGATCGACTAAACTTCTGACCCGGCCGATCTTTTCCGAAATGCTTCCACCCCACTGCAAAAATTGTAAGGGCTTTTGCACACGGAAAACAGCTGGATTCGGATTTGGCATGGAGCATTGATCACTTAAATGATCTCTTTGGAATTTGCCCTAATCTTTTTAAAGAATGGACTTATTAATTTGTCACAACTATGATTTATTTGACTGCATATTAGGTGCAATTTTCCATATCTATAACTACTAGAAATTGATGTTTCCATTAATTTGCCAGCGCTTTGTGAGGGGTTAAGTAGGTTCAATGTATTTGGATTGTTGATAGTGATAAAATAATACGTTGAACGTAAAAGTTTAGTGTCGAACGTGCTATTAACGTAATCTGGTGCTTCGCAAAAGCCTCACACATGATGCGTTACTGTACAATTCATTTTAACTTCACGAAAATCTTATAAATTGATTTATATGGCAGTAACTGACAGAAAAAGCGTACAGCTAGCTATCCAATTGAACTAAAGTCATTGTTGTTCTATTAAACTAAAGTGTAAAATCTGTCTAAATTACAACCGATGGTCCCTACATTCAAGTTCAATTGTAACCTCTTGTAAAATGACAATACACGATTCTAAACTATTTCCAGCATGGAAATAAGTCTTGGATGGAAATTATCCACTCCGGGTCACTTCCTTGATCTACCTTAATTCATATTTATTTATTTATTTATTTATTTATTTATTTATTTATTTACTGCAAAAACAATTAAGGGCTTTTTACACAGAAAACAGCTGGATTCGGATTTGGCATGTATCATTAATCGTTTAAATTATCTCTTTGGAATTTGCCCTAATCTTTTTAAAGAATCGACTTATTAATTTGTCACAACTATGATTTATTTGATTACATATTAGATGCAGAAATGAAGTTGTAATGTGTCGTTAGCGACTAGGAAGATACACCGTATTACTCATAAGATGCGTCTGAAAGACAAAAACGTTTTTCTTTTTGTTTGATGTCAACTCAGTTAAGGAACCTTTTTGATTTTGTATCACAAGAGAAAATCACAGACTTGCTAAAAGACTGAGGTCTATATAAGAAATAATGAGCCTATATTTTGTTCTTATTTTACCTTTTACACGGTTGTAATTTGATTTATGTACCATAACAATTTTAACATGTTCGCCATTTATCAATAACCTTAAAGGTAACTATGTTTAACGTTTTTTGAAAAGTTAATATTCATAGAGATTTTAAATGATTTTGTTTTACTTTTACATTTTTACGACCTAAACTTTACTCACCACTGTATAACCAGGGCTTTGCTGCTATACCGTGAAACCCTGCACATATTTATTTATTTATTTATTTATTTATTTATTTATTTATTTATTTATCTATTTATTTATTAAGCATCCACTCGTTTTCGGAAACCAGATCTTCATAAAAAGAAATATTTTCTGGATCAGCCTCGCCTGCAAATTTCGTTTTGTTCAATAATTAAAAAATAAATTAATATTTCATGAAAGAAACACACGCTGTTCCTGCTAATGTTCTGTGCATTTAACATGAGCTGACATGTGTTCGTCAAGGGTATTCCTATGTCAAAGGTACTCAATCAAATGCCATACGCCAAATAATTCTTCGGGTTTTTCTCTTGAAGAAAGACCAAATTTTTGCTATTTCATGGGTTATTTATTCCGAGTCATTGAGCCCCAGATTTAAATTGTTTTGTCAGAGTAAACCATTCAATAAATGTTAAGGCTCTATTCGCGTCATAATTTTCAAGCGTTAACCACAAAGTATATTTCATAATCGACTATCATTATCCCAAACATTATACCGATTCCGTGTAAAATTTACATAATTCCTGATGGAATTGATATGGTTACTAAAGTTATGTGTCTCGTTTTATTATTTAATTTTTACAAGTGTGTTAAAAAAAATTTCAGACCCAGTCTGCTGTGAACATTTATTGAAAACTTAAAATATTGATATTCGAGTAGGCCGGTACTTTCTTTTATGTCTCCCTCTATAGAACTGTAAAGGGCAATTAGCATGGGTGACCTTTAGTATCCCTTAAACGAGGGTTTAGACACGAATATCTTTTATGATCTGTCGATTAGCTTACTGGAGGTGTGGCTCTGTCAAATATAGATAATAAGCCGGTCAAAAAAAAAATCAGTAGATTTCTCATAAATTGTACGTTTTCGAATTGGTCGACCTTGACGAAATTTAATGTGTGACTGTCTAGACAATATACATGCTTCATTTATATATAAGAAATGAAAATCATAAGGTCATGTCATTTACCTTTTTCACACCTATATCGTTGCTAAACAATACAATGTCGGTCCTTTAAATAGGTATATCTGTAGTTAACGATGACCTGGATAAAGTATACTCGTGTACAGTCAAGTCTGTCGATTTTCCCAATGTCTTTTGTACCGTATATATTTTGGAATAAACAGTGCATATATAAAAACATGTCATTTTCATGTTAGTTCTGTAACAGGTACTCTATATAATCGCTACAAGTGGGATCCAACTTCTAACAACATAGACCCTAATCTGCCGTTGTATTATGCGCTGGGAGATCAGTGTCTATATTGTTTGTTCTACTGACTAATTCTAGCAAACCGCATGGACCCATATATATATATATATATATATATATATATATATATATATATATATATATATATATATATATATATATATATATATATATATATATATATATATATATATATATATATATAAGGAATATCAGGGTCTATGCAGTTTGCAGTTGGACGTAATGTATACGCGAGTAATACGGTACCCTTCTGAAATTATTCAGATTTTAAAAGAATTCGGAATGCGCAAGGTTCGAATTAAACCGGTGTCACTGTTCTACTTTAAGCAAAAAGCGACTACCCAGCTTAAAGGGACCAACCACACCTACATCCAACAGCCAACGTATCTAATGAGTAGGTCATTGGACAACCGACATACACGCACGTACACACACTCTCCAAAGATTATAACGTTTCACTATTGTCTGCTCATTAATCGCTCAATCAATTGATCGATAAATCAATCGATTAAACGCAGATACTCATACAAACGACACAGACATACAAAAAGCGTCAAGAACATAAATAACACATTAAACGTTTTATCGTTTTACATATTTATCCGATAGGTTAACAGTTCACAAAAGGTCTTATTTTCTTTCCCAGCAGAGTGAGTTGGACGATTTGGCTGCCAGATATACAAATTTGTGTAGGGTTATGGCATTTTAATTTCGTTTTTTAACATACTATTGTCCTAGAATGCGTAATGGACTATTGTTCCTTTCACCACTTGTTAGTTCTACAATTTTGCTATCCGTACCAGCGTGTAGCTGACGCCAGTTTAAATTTTGGTTTTTATTTTGTGAATCAAACATGACTGTCCGATGTGACGATTGATAATAGCTTTATGTGGGAATGAATCACTCATTTCATGATCAAAGTAAGGCATTTTACTCCAAATTTAGAGCACAATAAATGTGTTTCCCTATTTGATCTTCCAATTATACCGTTTTCCGGCGTCAAGCCACATCAGATACAATTTTAACAAGAAATTTTTATCAGAATTTAACTTCTGAATCGAAAATCAATCACATATGATATCTCTGAAATTATCTGGATGTCAAATTCCGTACCTATTGAAAAAATAAATTTATCAATTACAAAGATATCCAACGAAGCAAAACACAGATAACGCGTGCTATCAAACACGTACAATGCACCTCTTTAAATAAACATTCCATATTAAACATATAAAACATGATTTGATATGCTTTCAAAATACCAACCATTATGATCAATCATCCCTTTTCACTTTCCATTTAAAGTATTAAAAGGAATATAGTAAATGTTTTCTGTTTGAACTCATGCAAAACACACACACACACACACACACACACACACACACACACACATATATATATATATATATATATATATATATATATATATATATATATATATATATATATATATATATATATATATATATATATATATATATACGATAATATTCATGTTGGGAAAAGATTTCTTTTTACAAGAGATGATGTAAAGTTATTGATATAGATTAAGCATAGATTGCATGAAAATAATAATTGGATAGGTATCTTAATTACTTGATCTCTGATTTAAAAAATGAATACACTGATTTAAAGATGTTTGTATGATGAAAACTTGTTAAAGACCCAACCTCCTTTCAGTGAAGCAATAACGCAAGCAATGAATACGTGCAATACAAAGTTTGGCTTGACAATCAAGCAGTCAAAAACTCTCGTTGACCTGATTTAAAGGTCACTTGACCGGACAGGTGTCGTCATACGTAATCCCCCGAGAACGGTATGCATTTTACAGGGGCACAATTATAGTGTGGCGATAAATTCATACCTACTCAGTCTTCATCTGACATCAACTGACAGATGATAAGAACGCTTGTTATCAAACTATCTCTCTCTCTCTCTCTCTCTCTCTCTCTCTCTCTCTCACACACACACACACACACACACACACACACCAAATCACGAAGCTACTAACCTTGCGGGGGTGGGGTGCTCTTTAAAATCTGAATACTAACATGCAAGTCCCTCTCATCAGTTTCAAATTCGAATCATGTTGGTTCCGTACCATCTACAGCTGTATATTGATAAAATTCCTACCGTATTCCAGTCGAAAGATCGTCGATTTTCTCAAGTTTACGTGAATCTCAGCTTCAATCGTAATATCTCAGACCTGTCACTTCAAAGCAAAACACATAAAATATAACACAATCATTGCCATATTAGACCTTCTTGAATTTACGACTAAACAATGGCTGTACCGGAAGGAGAGATGCCATATTATTGTTCATATCGATTGGTAGGAAGGCCCTTGCTGTAAAGAGTTTGAATATGTGATTTGAAAGCCGGACTTATGGTGAACGTAGAAATCTAAAAATATTAAAACACCATATGACAAACGAAAGGGACGATGCATGTTGATGAAAAAGGTCATAAATGTTGCGATAGTGTCTTTATTCCATTTTTTAATAATTGCAAAGGACAAAATAGTTCCAACATCTAATTTTGTTTCCAAATATTCAACCGGTTATTATAAAAGATAAAGTTAGGGGTGAATGAACACTCGTTGAATGAGATCCTAATATATAAATAAGCTTTCATTTTGATCGTACAATATCTGTAATTCAGGAACAAGTCTGTTTGGTGACAGAGGGAACTCAGACATGATACCAATGCCATTATATTGAAATGTGATTAAATCTCGGATGCATGTAAAAACGGCTGTCATTTTAGACTAATTTAAAGTGCTGGGAACAGTTTTATTTAATATTTTATTATCTCGCCGATGCCGTATACTTTGTCGGAATCTTTGGGTCTTGCATGGGTAATAATCTTTTGAAGTCTGAAATGAAAAAGAAAATAAATCTGATTTTCATACTTTTGAAATTGACAGAAGGGCCTTGTGTCGCTTTGCAGCTGAGTCATAAAGACCTGAATACACTGACTTGTATTATAGGTTGAGAAACTATTTGTTTTGTCACATCTGGTCAAATTTAAAATATTTAATAAAGAGGCAGTTGAAAAAATTAAACGTTTTCATAAATTAACTTTCTATTCTGTATACAGATAATCTTTAAAGGTACTATGGAAAACTATATGATTATGGTAGCATTATCACGAAGCATAGAAAACAATATAAAATTTGTAATCCTGTCGCAGTTCAGTTTTATCTCCGTACTTAATAAGCCAAAATATTATTTGAAGATATATGAATAAACATATCACACCATGTCATCCGGATCTTATTTAAAAAAAATGCATACTTCACATTAACTTGTGCATATCAACGGTATTATTAGAAATATATTATGAAATAAAAATTCTAGAACATTTTATGGTTGCATTTTATGCACGTTTTAGAGTCTTTATCAGTGACAAACCCATAAAATTATTTTTGCAAGTGCAATCAAAAATGCTTTAGTGAGACTTTCTGAAGAATTACAGCCTAGATTTATTTTTCAATCTCATTTTAGTTGTTGATTGAATCCTTTAATGTTACAGATAGAAAAATCTTTTCAATTTCACATGTGGTTTGCCCTGCAGTAAGATGCTACACTCCAACTGTTTAAGACGCTTAAGTGAATCGCAGAAAAATGTGATAAGTTTCTGGTAATGACGCGTTCTTGTGAAAGCCACTTTGAAACCGTTTCCTCGATGAAAAGATCCCTCAAGTGGTAATAAAGTTCATTGAAGAAATTAAATACATATTGAGACTGTAAGTAAGATAAGCAAGGATTGCATGTGGTGTGTGTTTTGATTGAAGTTGGGGCGTTTGCTAGTGATCGGCATTATACAGAGAGAGAGAGAGAGAGAGAGAGAGAGAGAGAGAGTGGGGGGGGAGGATAACGCAAAAGCACGTTTGCAGGCGATTCCAATGTGTCCATATAGTGTTCCTTCATGAAATTTGCCCTAAATCCTAAATGTGTATTTTTAACGAAACAAAAACATTGTTTCTTATATAATTCTTGTATATGACAAATCCTTTGTTCGTATACAATATGGTTATGTAGTTCGTGACTTATTACCATTATTTTAACAGGAGTCTCAGACCATTTTCTACAGCTGACAGTCATCATATACTAAGATGTATCCGCTTGTTATGACATTCCTTGCCTTTGTAAAGCTGTGATGTTTGGGGAATCTTTTTCTGAAATATCAAATCCTGTTCATAGAAGTTACAGGAAAAGCAACGACAGAAGATTAATGACCCAGATTCTAGTGTGATTAACTCGAATAATTTAGAAGACCGATACTAATTTTCAAACGTAATTAAAGGAATAAAATACAGGCATTTACATTTGTGACTTCCATCGATTGTTGTAAAAATGTGCAAAGTTGCTTAATTGATTCACTTTTTTTACAGTCGGTGTATAACTACGCCAAGGTGGCCTGCAAGTGTCATGGCGTCTCGGGGTCCTGCAGCCTTAAAACCTGCTGGCAGCAGCTTCCAACGTTCCGTGAAATCGGGGATAGACTGAAAGAACGATACGACGGAGCTGTGGAATCCAAGTTTAATAAACGGGGAACAAAACTGGTTCGGAAACATAAGAAGTACAATAAACCCACAAAGGAGGATCTGGTATACCTCGACGAATCCCCGGACTATTGTGTAGTAAACCCTAAAACAGGGTCACTTGGGACGGTGGGAAGGGAGTGTAATAAAGGTTCCGACGGAATGGACGGATGTAATTTAATGTGCTGCGGAAGAGGGTATAATACATTTAAGAGAAAACTGGTGGAAAGGTGTAACTGTCGTTTCGTGTGGTGTTGTCAAGTTAAGTGTAAGACTTGTGAATCAATTGTAGACATTCACGTGTGTAAATAAAAAACCTCAATGGAGATTTTTGTCTCCTTAAGGACTCTAATCAAGTGATCTTATTCCAAAAACATCACCCGATAAAGACCTCCTGGTTCCATGAATTCGGAGTCTGCGCATGCGCTATTCATTTCTTGGAGACACCCCAGGGCACTTGGAAGAGTTGCACACTTGCACTGGTTTTTGGGCAAACTTAGGAGAGTAAGTTTCTTTTCGTTTTATGAAGAATTATAAGTGCTCTGTTGAACATAATATGAGTCTTTGTGTATCAAAACGTGTTGTGAATATAGCGCTGTACGATGCAGAAACATTTTCTTGCGAGGAAACAGTGTGTAACCTGTTGCCAGGAACTGTTTGTCGCCGTGGTAACAAAAGGAGGCATGCGCAAAAGGTGATCTTCAAAGTGCACGTATAGTGTGGCGACATTTTGTGCAATCTCCTTATTGATGAAAAATGTATAGAAGTAACAATTTACAGGGTTTCTAAGTTATAACATATTTGTTGATCATTGTATGAATGTAATATGTTTATGTAAATACACATAAAATAACAAATGTAATTATATTTATTGCTCTCTAATTTTATAAGTTACGTCCTTTATGCATAGATCTGAATTGTTCAGAAACAAAATACATTTTTATAAACTTTTTATACCAAGATAGAGCAAACACATATTTCTAATAATAACATATCTTTAAAAAGCCTGACATCTTTGCACATTTTTGTGTTTCGGTTAAGATTTCTTAGGTACTTTGTTGTAATGCATTATGGTGGCAATCATTTTAATTTCCTGGTTTGTGTGATCTCACTGAATTTTAAATATTTTTTTTGTTGCATTTAATATTTTTTGAGTGTCTCCAAATTTATCTGAAAATCTTGTGTCTACGATGATTTTGTTTGTTCAATACTTTCCATATCCATTGGCAAAAGAATGAACGCTCAACCGTTACATCCCATTTTTTCTTTCTTTACCCAACAACGCACGTTCAAAAAAAAATTACTTAAAACACATTTTTAATAAATCTGTCTGTATTAAATATTGCAGAAGAATCTGTTTTAAATGATAAGATTTTAATTTTCAGCAAAATTAGCAGTTCAATTTTGGCTAACTAATACCTTTCAATCTAAAAAAGGAATCAAAGTTTTAATACTTGAGATCGACACTGTTATAGATGTGCACAATGTGGAAGTTAAGTATGCCCATAGAAAGATTATTTGAACAGTTGGTGACAGAGTATCATTTTTTTAAAGATTTTTTTTTGAATAATCACCTGAAATAAATAGTGAACACACAAATCATGATGTTGTTTTTTTTTATCTTCTATATTTATTTATATGTAAATAATACCATGGCTTGGTACCATAAATCATTCTTGTTGGGATAAGAGTAAATACTGCGATATATAGAATTTAGTATTACTCAAAATATGTTGCTTTTACGGAGCAACCATAATACTGTAAATAGGAAAAGTAATGTGTTTTGAAAATCGTGCAAGTTACAGCTTAGGGGCAAATTTGCGATTCCAATTGAAAACAAGGATCGTAAGATCTTAACATTCGCATTTTGTAAATGCTTCTGAGTAGCAATTTTCGCATTAATTTCAATCTCGCAACAGTTTCCAAATGTACACTAAACCAATGTAATTTTACCTATCCGTAGGTGTAAAGAACTATCAAAATATCTCAGAAAAAATATAAAGGTATACATCCACTTTCACTTTCTCCCCATGTACTTACAATCTTTGTATGGCACTGAGAAGAAATAAAAGAAATAAGTTTTCGTTATGCATTTTGTTTTCTATATTTAAAAGTGATTTCGAAATTCGAAATCTATGTCAGCATGAAAACAAAAGCAATTAAGGCTTTTGTTGTGTCATATATATATATATATATATATATATATATATATATATATATATATATATATATATATATATATATATATATATATATATATATATATATATATATGAATATTTCGTTTTCACTCAATTTGTTTGAAATGAAAATGCAATTGAATTAAGTAGATCCGCAATTAAATGAATGCATATTCTGGTGACCGTTAGAATTCTCAGTCCATCTAATTTTAGTAATTTATGAGAGAAAGATTTCCATTTCGTGTTGAAAGGTCAAACGATATGTTCCGAACGATGTTCTTCATTTCCATAAATGTTTGTGTTTATGTGTGTGACTTGGATTTAACGTATATTTTATAAAAAGAATCAGCTACTATGTCTCCAGTGTGGCAGTTTATAGTGATGTCTAACATTGGGGCATCATTCTGCAGACATGTAGCATCATGTCCCACCCAGTCACATTATCCTGACACCAGGCTAACCTCTTAATGCTGAGCGCCTAGAGAGGCTCCTGCTAGTACCATTTTTAAAAGTCTTCGGTATGACTCGGCCGGGATTCGAACCAGCGCCCTATAACCACTTGGCCAACAGAACGGTCCCATAAATACAAAGGCTGTAATCTGTCTAATGAAACCAAAAGTCAACAGAACATGATCTCGTATCGTTGGCCGTAAATTTCCTCATGTGAGAAATTTCTGTGTTAATGAGATTGCGTTTTGATCGGACTACAAATTGTCAAGTATTCTAGAAACATGTAACGATCTAGAGTGGTCACGGAGGCAAAGACATCCGAAGAGCCCCTTCTAATCTTTATGAACTTATCCAGTCCATTCCGATTTGTTATATAACCACAAATACGACCACTTATAAAATGGTTTTAGTATATTCCGAGTTAGAGTCAACGATCAAGCGTGAATGACTATCACGGCCATGGATCTAATCATATAAAGTAGCTGAAATCGAACATGGGACTTCAGATATTCAAAATGAGCTCTCTAAATGGTACACGTTTTCTAGATTCAGAAGCCATAATAATGAGCCTGTATTTCGAAAATATCTTATTAAAATGACTAAATGGAAGTGGCCTATTCAATACTCGTACCAGTCCGTCAAAAGTAAACTTGGCAAAAATACATTTCATCACGTAGGAAATATACAATTGACAAGGTGTTGCTTGACGAGCAGACTTCAAGGAAAAAGCATTTATATCGTGGAATTGAAAGTTACTGAGATTTTGCCTTTAGCATCGATACTGTAATCAATAGATGCAGCTGTACACATTTCCGCAGCTTGTGCAAACATTTTGGAAAATGATATTTCGCTTAATGGTTCATCCTTAAGAGAGAAATAAACAAGTTCAAAGAAAAGCAGAAAGACTGCTACCTGAATCACACCACCTGGCCTTGTAATCTCGAAAGTTAATCTCAAACCCAAAACATTCTATTCGGATGTGATACTCTGAGCCGATCTGATTGATTCAAATTTCGGCATTTTAGCAAAAGAACAAAATTTATGTAAATCCTGAACGTTTAAAGCTTCGAAATTAAATAAACTACGTAAAATGACAGTTTTGGATTTTGAACTTTGCCCTACGATTTTTGCTCAGAAAGTTTAGAGAGTACGGGTCATGGACATAATATATTGATAGTAATGTTTTCAAAATGTTGAGTAGAACTAGAATGAGCTACTGGATAGTACCTTTTATTTAAAATAATTGATCAGCAGGATTATTGTAAGGAACTACCACTTAAGATAGAACCGAACACACAGACAGCAGTGTTTTTCATCGGCTACTGCAAAAGAAATCAAAAGCTGCATAGACTTTTTAAGTAAATCCTCAATAACCCAAAACATTAATCACTCCAATACCCGACATAGCTAAAACGATTTGCTTCGCGCCGACATAAAGCCGCCTAATCTCTCAATCTCGAACAGCCAAAACACGAACAAAATATTTTCGGGCCCATAGGAATTCCAGGACTTTTTTGTTTCTTTTTTACTGGTGTTAGGCCGTATTTAATTCAAGAAGAAATGTCTGAGTTATCGTGTGTAGTCTTGTATGCTTTACCAAACGTAGTAAAACATGTATTACAGACTTGTAAAATAATTTTTAAAAGCATGACAAACAAAAGACAAAATAAAGAATAACAGAAAGTCAATCGCAGAATCCATTTATAAATAGTTAAATTTACAGAGTTTAAGGACTATAACAGAAGTCCAGTTACCCAAATGAACCATTATGGGCCATAATATATTGGGTAAGTATAATATTATGCACCGGTGTAGGATACAGTAATCCCCCGCGAACTGCAGAATTTGTCTGTAGGATTGAGGCTTTGCTGAGTTACATCGCACAAATTGTGATTAAGAAGGCAGAGTTTTCCCATACCACATGAACGTTTATTTTTTTTATATATTTCTCACAACGAAATTGTGTTGGAAAAAGATAGCGTATCATCGGTACAGATATAATCTTAGAAATACAGAAAATTGGTAAAGGTTTGTGTACGTCATTAGAAAGAGAAGTAACATTGTATTCTTTATAGGCTTGGGAAAATTCAAAAGCATTGCAGACGTTCATGATGCCACGAGCACGATGGCGCTCCTTACAGCGCCAATAAAAGCACCCGTGCGGGAGCAATGGAATCCACCCCATCGAATAGTATACTATATGGAAATCTCACATAAGGGTCAGACTTTGTGGGTACTAGCGAAACTTTTCATGGTTTGCTCTATCAGCTTCTGATTCGGAGGACGTAATTTCCCTATCCCATATCAGCGCGTATCTAGATACAAATTTTCGTCCCCCATTTCTAAAGATAAAGATATTCTATGCGGAACGCCCATGTGAAAATCCTTACCCTACTTCAAAACGCACGGAACTACCTCGTCTCTAATCGATGTAAGTGGAATAACTTCGACTCATAAAGAGACTCCAGGTAATCGTTCATAAAGAGACTCGAGGTAATTGCAGCACATATCTTGGTAAATTTGTACCCAACGAACATTAGTTTCGACGTGCAAAGAACAGATCTGTATCAAATGGGAAAATGTTGAAAATAAAAACTCGACGACTTTTCAACAATACTTTCGTTTCGATTGATACAATAGATGACATTTCATAACGAAATAACAACACCGGGCTTGAGGGCAGTTCAAGATGGTTTCTTTTTATATTCAAGGTCATTTTTTATTGCATGCAAATGAAAAGGTCAAGGACATTTGAAGTGAATTGGCCGTTAGGGGGCGCTCATCAGTTATTATGTACTTTTGAGAGAGTGACGTATGTAAGGTGAAGTTGTTTGCATTTAAAACATGCACAATGGAGAGAATGTTGGCATACCTCTGTACTAAATTAAATGTAATGTGGATGATATTTCTTTGGATACTGTACTTTCTGAAATTGTGCATGATCTAAGCACACTGCTAACTAAAATGACTGCTCCCTTGTGCTAAAAAAGATTAGCCTGAACTATCCATAGCAACTATTAAAATAGGGAAAATGAATTTTGCCAGACTAGACAATACCAGCTTCTGAAAGTGTAATGAATGAATTACCAAATATATAAAATGTAAAAAAAATTATCTGCTCTTTTCTATACAATTTACCTCTGAATTTCAAGAAGTGAAAATGACCAAGGGGAGCTAGCACTTTTTCGAAAGGTGCACATCTGGAGTAAGGCCAAGCTGTATACTCTATAGCCCATATTACACCCATCAGGTTCATAAAGGTCAAAGGTCAAAGTGTAAAATATTTGCGTATTGTTTAATATGGAAGAAGTGAATTATCTTTCTCATCATTTATTTTTGTATTTCATTGCAAATAAATGAAAAGAAACATATTCACTATATATTTCTTTTACTTATTGCAACAGTTTTAAATTTAAGTTGACTCTATTCCTATATTCTAAGACTTCTGATTTCCACATAATTAAGGTCATTACTCACACAAACATGCCTCATGGCAAATTATGTAAGCAAGAGCAAAATAAGCATAATTAGCTTATTGTCATACCTAACATCAATATGAATGTACTATTTTATTTAGAACATCATACATAATTATATGAAAATAAAAAAATAATTGCACACATTTTTATATTTGCTTTAAGGTGGCGCTCTACAGTTTCAATTTTTGCATCGGGTTAGGATTTTGAAGAAAAAGAATTTCCCTGGCTTTCCTCACCGGTCATACTGGCTGTTTAAAAAGACCTTGTATATCTTCGGTATAAATCAAAGAACCCTTAATTCCCTTTATTTTGGTGTATGATTGATGGGTGTAATATGGGTTGTAGAGAATACAGATTGGCCTTACTCCAGATGTGTACCTTTCAAAAAACTGATAGCCCCACTTGGTCATTTTCACTTCCTGAAATTCAGAGGTAAATGGTATTAAAAAAAGTCGATAACTTTTTTTTACATTTCATATATTTGGTAATTCATTCATTGCATTTTCAGAAGCTGGTATTGTCTAGTCTGGCAAAATTCATTTTCCCGATTTTAATAGCTGCTATGGATAGTGTAATTTAGACTAATCCAGGCTGATGTTTTAGCACAAGGGAGCAGTCATTTTAGTTAGCAGTGTGTTTAAATCATGTACAATTTCCAAAAGTGCAATATCCAAATAAATATCATCCATATTACATTAATGTAGCATAGAGGTATGCCAACATTCTCTCCATTGTGCATGTTTTAAATGCAAACAACATCACCATACATACGTCACTCTCTCAAAAGGACATAATAACTGGTGACCCACCCCTCTTATTTGAATTTCAGCATGCGACTGGATAAGCAGAGACGTTCTGACGGCCTACTTCGCATGAATGTCACAATAGCTTTCTGATCTACTCACCATAACTCTGACTTGCCTTTATAATGTCATTAGTACATAACGCCATATCGTCTACTTTCTTTTCAAAGCTTATTTCAGTACTAAGTTATATGTCTCTGTTTGACTGCATTTCCGAATTTATGCTGGATTATTTAGTGTAAACCTAGTCATATATGCTCTTTCTGAAGATCCAATAATCATTAATATACACTTTGTCCTCTGTAATGCATTAACATATTCAAATGGGGGCCATTGTATCTAAATGACCCAGGAATGCGAATCCCCACCAAACACGTGTATTGATGAGAGACAGGAAAAACCTACCATCAAGATCACTATTTTGACCCATAGGATGAGATTCCATATCCCAAATCAATACATAAGATATATTCTTATATTAATTTGCTGTCACCCTTGTACTGAAATGCGCTGAGTCATGAAATATTGTGACGCAGGGTGTTTTGACAATGTATATTGTGGCACATTACGTCACGGATTCGTGATCACGGCGGTATCATTCTCAATCTCTTGAAAGCGAACACAAGACATTACACAGAATGTACAAATGACGATCGACAAAGCATTCTAAAGGGGCGATATTTTATGACACAAAATTTAATGGGCTGTTTAATTCGCCATACAGCTTCAGACATCCAACTGGAAATTCTACAATCGTTTTCGTGACAGCGCATGCGCAAAATACATAAGATAATGGTGGCAACAATAGGTGTCTCTGTTTCTAAATTTGAATGGTATTTATTAAGATAATTACTTTAGATTTACACCTTTTTAAAGTGTTCGTTACGCGGGTGGGGATGCACTTGCTTGATCCCGCTTGTACTTCTCACATGTGCAGATTGTCTCGCACATGCACAACGTACATATACATGAAAGAGTAACGTATCCAAAATGGCTTTCTCGCATGGGCAAACTGTGACATAGATATACATGAATGAGAGAAAATCGAAGTCTGTATTGGAAGAAAATGGAAATGTTTGAGAGACTTTGTTGTTTCAGACGAACCAAAATGTCAGATAATCAATCTGATTAAAATCAGATCTGACAGCGACCGTTTAAGGGTCATATTCTAGCAACCTATGCTATTACCATAATCGCTAAGTTTATCAACCAGTCAGATGAAGTCTAATATATTCGCATCTGGTAACAGAGCATTGTGGATGAAGACCATGAATGTGTACCGAACAATTTGATTCACATTCAGATTTTTTAAAACGGCATTTCCATTGGCTAATTCAAATGTCACCAGAACATGACCCATACGAGGTCGTCGTCACATTTTCACGTAGGACATTGGAGATCTGATTGTAGATAACCGAACCATGTATAATTAAAGCGCAACTATATTGCACTATCGAATAATGACCAATCAGTTTTATCAATCTTTAGGTTACATTACTTGATACTTTCTAACCTTTTGACGATCAGAAAAGCACAGTAAATAGCCAGAAAGAAGGAGGAGTGGTTTGCTGTTCTGATGTGCATAATAGAAATGATGGGTAGTAGACCATGGTGTGAAAGAAAAATGAGCACTCGTCGAGAACAACTTGAGTACTGTGTGTATACAGTATTGCAAATTAATGTTAGATCCCTACGATCATGACACTAATATATTGCAAAGAAAAATTCTTTACTTAGAAAACTTTCGGATACGTGACATATCTATAATTTTGAAACCTGAATCCTGGATTTGATTACAACTATTCGCATGTATTTGATTTTAGGCATGCATATCGCCTCTCTCCACCCAACAAAAGCAAAACTGCGATCCTCACTGAAATCGCCCATCAGCAATATTTACTGTTCTATATATCGTTATACAAGGATACTCTCGACGTCTGAAAACAAAGCAATCGATATTTTATCACAAAACATATTTTAAGCCGTAATATCATATAAATAATAAGAATAAATTACGCAAAATATCTTGTAAAATATCAGATCTATACTTTTGACTACTTTCATATTGCTTTGGCTAGACTACGTTTGCATTTACTGCACCGGGAAACCAATGGAAGATTTTTCAAGTAGCAAGCATGCTGGAAATGTTGATAGAGAAGATATTTTTTTTATCAAACAAAGATTAGTTGTCAGTGATGCGAACTTGACTGATGATACCCGCTGTTCTCTGACAAACGGCTGAACTTTGCAGGATATATAGGGTAAGAGGATGAAACCGAAGGGAACCATGGAATTGAAAATATATATATATATATATATATATATATATATATATATATATATATATATATATATATATATATATATATATATATATATATATATATATATATATATATATACATGGTTATGTGTTGGAAACTCCCATGCCACGACATGAATGTAACAGAAGACAAGGTCAGTGATAAGAACTATCAATGGCGCCTACATTAAGAAATTTATTCTTTATTGGAATAGGAATGACTCCTTAACTGTGTAACTATCTGCTACAGGAATTGCGGGGTGAATGAAGCTTCACAACTGATTTATCACCCATCAATTATCAATTGACTTTAGAGGGAGGCTGATTCGCCTGTAAGTCCGTGTACCATAGTAGGTAAATATAATTCATTTGAATCAATCATGACTGATCAAATTAACACTGTTAAAGTGCAATCAAAAGAGGGTCTTCAATAAACGCTTATTGAATGACACAACAAATCCAACAACAGTGTTCTATAGCTACATATGATGTGATGTGATTTGGATTTTTAACGTAGATTTAACAATTTTTCAGTCATATTGCTACGATGTCTGCAATGATGCAGTTTAAATTGATGCCTAGCACTGAGGCATCATGCCGCAAACATGTAGCATGATGCCCCACCCAGTCACATTATTCTGACACCAGTCTCACCACTCCTGACAATAACTTCTTAATGCTGAGCGCCAAGCGAGGAAGCTGCTAGTACCATTTTTGTACGTTTTTGGTATGACTCGGTTGGAGATCGAACCCATCCGAAGCGGACGCTCTAACCACTAGGCCACCGGAGCGGTTGAAATGTATATTGCACACACTTTATTTTTCAATAACTAAATAAGAGATTCAGATTCAAAAAGCTAATTGTTGTCCTACAACTGAGTTTAACGCTCCACCTCATTTTGATATGTACAGATATTTAACTAGATAAAAATGTACTATACTGAAACGTAATTGTTCATGTATCAAATTATAGTATAGTACTTCACAGTGACAATTCTCTCTTAGACAGGGCACAGTGTGCCATGATATTTTCCGAACCAATTAAATGTGGCAAAATGGATGCCAACGACTGGTTGTGGAATTTTCTAGTAGCATTCAATATACCCAGAGCTACAGTTAAATTTGTTTACACGTTTTCCTTAACCCCCACCCACACCACCCACCCACCCACCCCAATTTATCTCGATCAAAATAAACTTCTGCTTGGCGAGGATAGAGTAAATCTGAAAAAAACAATGACGTTGACCTTAAACATTTTGGTTTTATCTGTAGATAAGAGAAATATTTAAAAAGGCCATAGATGAGAATAGGTGATATTGGAAACCATACTAATACTTTAAGGTGTATTTCTGTTACTAAGTGATACTGTGATACGGTGATAAAAGAGACTAGTATCGTTGGAGGCAACATCACTTTCAAGAAATACAACGACTTGTATACACCTCGATTAAACCATTCTAGCAGTTTTGATGTAGAAACTCTAGTATGATAAACAGTCTGTTTTAGTAAGATAAATATTGTAAAGAACGAAAAATAGGCAATATGAAAGTCATTATATAAAACAAAGGACTATAGTGATGATGGTGGAAATCACTCGGAACTCCTCCCTTCAGTGACAACAGTCCTTCTGTCAGATTGTTGGATACATTGACACGTGGCAATTTAGAAATGTATTAGATACGTTATAATATTTTATCATTCACGCTACGTATGCATTTATCCGCATTTAACATAAATGTGATTAGATCAATGTACATTAATTTCAAAATGTCAACAGAAATTAAAGAGGAACAGAAAACGTAAACAAAATGCTTGATAAATAAATGTATACCGGTCACTTTGTTTTTGATGCATTTCTGCCTATAGTTATATATGTTGTGTTAAGAATAATTGTATCAATGTCTAAGATGAAATAATGTTGATCATGAAAAACACCGAATTCAGCAACCAGAATTTATCTACGTTGGGCGTGGAATGCCAAAACATATCTGTATAACTTCTATCAGCCATGTGATGAACACCGAATTCAGCAATCAGAATTTATCTACGTCGGAATTGGAATGCTAAAAGCATACCTGTCCGAATGAGGCGCAAAGTACATCTATTGCATGTATTCAGTATAATCCGAAGAACATACATAGCCGAATGCGACAACAAGTGCGACTAATGACTGTTATTCAAAATCTCATGAGCGATTTAGTTTGCTATTTTAAATAATTCAACTTTTATTCATTTTCCTTGATGTCATCTTAGCATGTTTGGATCTGTTTTCACCGGCGGTAATGTTTGACCAGAGGAAATATTCGCAGATATGGATAAAACAAAGGAGATGACGAACATGGGATAATGGGTAAATGTCTGAATCATCTGCACTAACATCTTCAGGCTTTTTAAGGTTTCAGTCGACTGAATACCTAACATTTTCAATATGGCATTCGTATTAAAGTTTGTTTTAACGTGTCTGAAGTTCTTACTCTTACATCCTAAAGGAGCCTCAAGATACCATCGGCGTGGTATTGTATTCATTTAAACGCGTTTCTGTATACTATTTGATGGAGATATCCTCCTTTTTCAAAGTTTAATCTTTTGTTTTCATCTTATTTATAAAGTTTAAAGCAAGTATCTATTTTGTAAAATTCAATCATGTTTTGAACTTCTTCGCATCTTGACCATATATTGGGATCCATCTCTCTATTTGAACGATCAAAGTTTCAATAATATTTCACTGCTGAAATAAGTTTAAATGATGACCCTGCATTAACCTTTGTTTACTACGGAAAATTGCTTGCAAAAACCATTCTGTCCACGTAGAGGTGAACTTAAAAACAACACGAAAAACGTTCAGAGGAATTTAAAGGATTACGTTACATAGAGAAGAACAGTCTGAAATTTCATAACATGGTGTAAGCACGCTACGTGATAGAAATGATATAAATTCACAAAGTTTCGGATAGAGCGTCTTAAGATATTTTTTCTTTTATTTCTTTGCTTTCGTCTGTACATTTTATTGAATATGCTTTGCAGTAGAATATTATACACGCATCCATTGTTTCCGCTTTTACAAAATTATACCTCTTTAAATATCTGAAGGAACAATCCAGACTTTATGATGGCATGCCAATTATAGGTCGAAGCATTGATCTATCCATGTGATGATAATATGATAACATTGTATAATTGCATTAATTCCTGGTATATTTTTATTCTTGTGCGCAATAGATGTTAACCATTCACCGATTACACGAAGAACCGTATCAATCGCAGGCTGTTAAAGGGTAATCTTCTGGGTAATTATATCACACTGGATAAACAAAGGATGTTATTATTATTATTATTATTATTATTATTATTATTATTCAATTGTGAAAAACCTGATCTGAAAGCAATATCAAGCTTCTTTGCTTTTACGTAAGAATGATTTGACCTCTTCCAGTTTTACGTGAAATTAAGAAGTAAATTGACTCACTGGTTACAATTTGAGGCTCAATTGGTAATGCCCTAACATTTGTAGAATGTAACCATATGGTCAAAACAATTGATCCCGATGAGCTGAAAAATAGATAAGAACGTCGAAAATGTGCACTGTCTACACAGAACAACTGAACAAAGTTGAATGAAAACAGAGAACGGACGCTTGATTACTAAAATAACTTATTGAATGGCCAAGATTTGGTGACTTACCAATTGAATATCTTTATTAATACTTTTCATCTGAGTCACGTGTAGATAAAAGACATGATACGAAAGATCTGGATATTAAAGCAACTCTTAAATCACCGTGACAACCAGTATTGTATAATTTCTATTATCCTTGTGATGAAAAGGTAAATACAAGCCTTGTGATGAACAGGTAAATACAAGCCTTGTGATGAACAGGTAAATACAAGCTTTGTGATGAACATGTAAATACAAGCCTTGTGATGAACAGGTTAATACAAGATTTGTGATGAGCAGGTAAATACAAGTCTTGAAACTAACAGGTAAACACAAGCCTTGTGATGAACAGGTAAATACAAGCCTTGTGATGAACAGATAAGTACAAGCCTTGTGATGATCAGATGAATACAAGATTTGTGATGAGCAGGTAAATTCAAGTCTTGTAATGAACAGGTAAATACAAGACTTGTGATGAACAGGTAAATACAAACCTTGTGATGAACATGTAAATACTAGTCTTGTGATGAACATATAAATATAAGTCTTGTAATGAACAGGTAAATACCAGCCTTCTGATGAGCAGGTAAATACAAGCCTTGTGATGAACAGGTAAACACAAGCCTTGTGATGAACAGGTAAATACAAGTCTTGTGATGAACAGATAAGTACAAGCCTTGTGATGATCAGATGAATACAAGATTTGTGATGAGCAGGTAAATACAAGTCTTGTAATGAACAGGTAAATACCAGCCTTCTGATGAGCAGGTAAATACAAGCCTTGTGATGAACAGGTAAAGACAAGTCTTGTGATGAACAAGTAAATACAAGTCTTGTGATGAACAGGTAAATACAAGCCGTGAGATGAACAGGTAAACAGAAGCCTTGTAATGAACAGATACATGGAAGCCTTGTGATGAACAGGTAAATACAAGCCTGGTAATGAACAGGTAAATACAAGTCTTGTGATGAACAGGTAAATACAAGCCTTGTGATGAGCAGTATAACTTCAGTATCAACGCATAGCCATCAAACTGTATAACTTCAGGCTTCACAGAAACGTATTATAACATTTTTCAAAAGATGAGGTGCTTCATATATATGATTCAATGTTCTTAAAGAATTCACAAAAATATCTTTTTGCATCTTTAAAATCTGAATTCACAAAAATATCTTTTTGCATCTTTAAAATCTGAACTTGTTTTTAAGATATTGTTTGCTATGCATCATGAGGTAGTCCTGGAGAACTGTACTAATGCGCAGAGTTGGATTAAAATTTGCCATAAAGACTCAAGAAAAATATCGGAAAATAATGAAAATGTTCCATCATATTCTAGAAATATATGTAGTCATCATCGGATACTTTAGAGGTGAACCTTGGTAAGCAGAATGTATAACTGAAGGCAATGTTCTTTGATTGAGCCTATCGAAACTATCAATTAATCTTAGGAATATATTTACTTACGTAGGAATATTGAATTTCATCCAATTTACAAACGTTAAATAGTGGGCAAGTTGTTATGAGAGATTTGCCATGAACCTATGTGCGAAACAAAAGTTCCTTTTAACCGCGATTTCTTTTTCTTCTGTTCCAAACATGTCAACTAGAAAGTCCTACCATAACAAATATCACCTGTGTTGGGAATGATTTTGTCTCATTAAATCCTAATGAGAAGGTGGTTTTTATAACTGTCAAGATGTGAATAATAAGTGGTACTAATTTTGCATATCGGAATTTCAAATGACAGTAATTATGAACAGATTCTCTATACTCTTCAGTCAAGTGGTCACAGTCGCGAACTTGTTAACCTTCAGTTTGTTTTCTCACAGCGCAATGTTGGATTTTGTCGTCATCACTGAAGATCATCAGGTCTTTTTGTGTCATTTTTTATCTGAACATATTATAAACAAGTCTAGCAAATTTCAAACCATTCAGAAAAAGCTTCATACAATCTTTACTTCAAAAATTTGGGCTTGTAAGATTTATAAATTGATTTGAGGCCAATGCAAAAACATTAAGGTATAGGTTTAGCAATCACCATGATCGAAGATTATGTTCAATATTGTTGTTACTTCAATCATTTTAACATATTTGCAAGAAACTTCAAGTTATAAACAGAACCTTCAGTTGAGGTTAAATTTTGTAAATTTAATAGACGAACCTTCTATTGAATGATGTCAACGGGTTTTCCTACTTTGAAGCGTAAGCGTTTGTGCCCATTCGTATATTCATGGTTTTAAAACAAAAATAATTTAGAGATTTGTTACTTATAAATTCCTGTTTGTCACGTTGTTAAATTTCAAATGCCTATAAAATTATATTTTCTGTGGCATCAGATATGATCAGCATGTTAAACTTCTGACCCTTTTTCCATTTTCAAAGTTCCAACCGGCATGTATCAAACAAATCATGAAATTAACAGATTGGCTTGGCTGTAAAGCCCCGACACATCTAGATATATGCAGAATTTGTCAGTGCGTGCAAAAGGGAAGAATCGTAACACGTTATAATCGGTAAAGCCTTTAGATGCAACACAAGAGAAACAGCAAAGATAACAGGCTGAGTTTAAAAAAAAGTTGTTGAGGAAAGTCAAGCCAAAGCAGATGAAAAAATGTCATCTGGCAAGTGAAACATTTAATTTCAAACGAGCTTGAGTTTTTCAATAAGAAAATTGACAGTTTGCACTGAAGCATTAGACGGAAGCGTGAATCCATGGCCTCTTTTAGACATTATACATGATAGAGCTGGAAAAAGCGAGGTATACATTTTAGGAGGGTTAAATTCATTATCACGGTCTAGTTTTAGTCATACTTTTAGCAATCTTTCTTGCTATTCAAGACTTAGAGCCAAAGCTTTTTCAATATTAAAGGCACTTACCAGACATTGATCCAAAAATGATAGTCGCATCAGTAAATTGATAAAATAATTACATTCCAAAGATGCTGTAAAAATGACAGGGCTTTTACTATAGCTAATTAATAAAGTGAAGAGCATCAACACCCAATATCATTCAGAATCATTAACCTCGTATACCATTCAGTATCATCAATCTCCTATTCCATTCAGTATAATCAACCTCCTATATCATTCAGTATAATCAACCTCCTAATTCAGTATAATCAACCTCCTATATCATTCAGCATAATCAACCTCCTATATCATTCAGTATAATCAACCTGTTATATCATTCGGTAATATCAACCTCCTAATTCAGTATAATCAACCTCCTTTATCATTCAGTATAATCAACCTCCTATATCATTCAGTATAATCAACCTATTATATCATTCAGTATAATCAACCTCCTAATTCAGTATAATCAACCTCCTATATCATTCAGTATCATCAGCCCACCCACCCCATACCATACAACATTGCCTACATCCCATAATGTTCAGAATCATCAACATCCCGTACCATTCAGCATTATCAGCCTCCTATACAATTTAGTATTCAGTGCCACTTTGAATGTGTCATACAGTATGATGTTCTACAAACGTTTGGAATATAATATAGGACTGCCTTATAGCATTTTTCTTACAATCTTGTTGCAAGAATTTTTTTTTGTGCAGACGAGACGACGAAATGCCGCGAAACGTATTTTTCAAGGATGAAAAGTATTTTACTGACTCTTATGAATGAAAACATGTTTATTTTGCATGTTAATCTAATGCACACACTATGTTTACTTGTTAATATATTAGCTTTGAGTAATGATGGAAAAGCACTGGTGGTTCGATCGGTGTAGGGGCTAGAGTAGAGTGTGTGAATTGTTGCATTCAATTTAGTGTCATTATAATAAATCACAATACAATAAATTTTTTGAGTGTTTTGGAATAGACATAGTTTTGAAAATAATTATGGCAGACATGAAGCCCATTGCTACTAATATCTGGACAAATTTAAAAATGCTTTTTTTAAAATCCTTATGTAAGATTAAAGACCTGACATGAAAGTTATGAATGCATTACCTTTCTTGTCATATAGAATCTACCTTTTATCGTATGTTACGTCGCACGCTACATGTTAAATGACTTAAATTCTAATCTAGTTTACACTCTCTATGACAATGTATTAGTTGGGTTTGATAGGTTACCTCCTCTATATCATGTAAACGAACGTTGTCATTAAAATGGTACATGCATTTTGCATTTCGTAAATTACAATCAAGCACTGTGTGAAGAACCCTGTCTCTCAGAATAAATGATCTTTAGTGCAATTTCTTGTCAGGTTTGAACTAAATTTGAACTAAATTTCCCTAATATTAATTTGTTTAAAATACGTTGGCAACATTGCTTCATAAATCAGTAAATCTAAAAATAAATGAAGAATAAATTGAATGCTAATGCCTTTTTTTGTAAAGACTGAATAATGCTTACATTTTAATTACCCCCTCCCCCCTTTTCCGGAGTTCTTGGATACATACCAACCTATCAATCAAAGGCGTTAGGAATTTATATTCCACAATAGACTTCCTCCATGTCACTATTAGTGTCTGAACCCGTTTTGTTTTCTCTTTTTATTCTGCAACAAGATTGTAATTTCCCTCGAAGAGACTTTAGTATTCTGATTTTGTTACACTCTTCTTGTTAGAACTTTGTAATAAGAAACATTTCCTGGCTTGAAATTGAAGTATCTCGTTATAAAATAACCTTTCGTTTTCCTCTTTACATTTGTCATTTTTGAGACTGTAATATGACTCTACTTTATGATTTTAGTTTCAAAGTGTGATTCCAGTACCTATTTTACACTATTAGAATCACATAATTTCTTAGAATCATGGGGAGTTATTATCACCTTAAATTTTGGCAGGGTCCACTTTTTTGACCTTTGGTTGCAGACCTATATATTCAAATTTTCCCATGTGACGAGATATACAAAGCAAAATGAACTCTTAGCTTCCACAAATACATCTTAATGGATGATTCAAGAAAACAAAACTCTAATTAAGAATATGTTAGGCGTCCCAAATATCATCTTTTCAACAGAAAGTAATCGAAACCGGTTGTAGAATTTTGATCTCTCTTTTTAATTAAGCCCTTAGGTGCTTATTTCATATACATATGTGTGGCAGGCACACTGGAAAATATGAAAAAACATGAGACAAACTATTAAAATTACTGTATTTGTTAAATTATCAACATCTATGTGTCGACGTGGTAAACAGGTATTGCAATGCAATATTGATCATTATCATCTGTCGGCATTACACAAGTGTCGATTGTTATAATTTTCTGTTATTAGAGTACCGCAAAAATTAGGGTTATGCATAATTGGCATCTAAGGTTGTCAATACACAAAAATGTAACAAATTGATGCCCCAGTGCTAGACATCACTATAAACTGCCACACTGCAGATATGGTAACGATATGACTGAAAAATTCTGAAAGCTACGTTAAAAATCCAAATCTCTCTCTCTCTCTCTCTCTCTCTCTCTCTCTCTCTCTCTCTCTCACACACACACACACACACACACACACACACACAACTGCTACTTTATCTGAAGAATTTTGTTTTATTCAGTTTTCAAATGCATATTGAAATTTGAAAAATAGGTATAAAAAACAACCCATTTAACAAACAATAGCAATTACGTTAGGCTCGACCACTTCAATACCACCAGCTTGCTCCCCATGCCATTTGTTTATGACTCTCACAAGATTTTATATTTATTTTCGTGTTTGGTTCGCTGATTTCACCGTCCCTGCGCATGCGCCTGCTTTCAAAACTCAGCACCGTATCAGTGATCACACAATTTAATCAATTAGGTTTCGTGATTTTTCAACACTTCAGTTGCAATATTTTATCATCTCTATTTATTATTGAAATGATGTTTAAATATAGCACGACAGTAAAGTCTGCACTACATAAGTAAAATACTGAATACTGCTGTGAGTTTTACAGATGTTCATTACATTAGCACAGACGACAAAAAATGAGACAAAGCCCCAAATCTGCTTATAATTAACAGTGCTAATTCATCAATTTATATTTGTTCAATGTTTTAATATATGAGACATGTGCTACCTACTCTTTCCAGCCCATCCGGTGGGTTTGCAAACTTGAACTGTTCTTTTTATCCCTTGTCATTTTAGGACGTTAAATTTATTCGGACCACTGTGGAACATCGGTGACTCATAGTAGTTTGGAAAGACGCAATGTTAGTAGTGATTTAGATGACTGGAGTGTTTGGGGTGGGATATTGGTAAAATAAATTGCCGTTTATTCTAAGGCCTCGAAGGATTTAGTCCTTCAAACAGTCTCAAACCATGTTTGAGTTACATTTGCAGTAGGAATTAAACGTGACCACGTCAACCTCTCATAAAAGGCTGCTATAATTTTCCTCGTTAAAGAATATTATGTTCGTTTTCTGTCTTTCATACAAATTGGGTTGTTGATATTGTATTCGTAACAAATTCATTTTACACTGTTTCTATCCCAAATCCAACCCATTGAACACACACACACACACACACACACACACACACATATATATATATATATATATATATATATATATATATATATATATATATATATATATATATATATATATATATATATATATATATATATATATATGGGTTTTCGAACTCGAATAACATTTAGTCATATGATGAATCAATATTTATTCTCCGTGCACAGCGTAATTTTAAAAGACCATAACCCCAACCCCCAAGTATATACACGGTATTCAGAACTGCTCACGTTATGGCGGAACGTGATTTTTAAAGTAGAAGACTGGAGCCTGATGAAAAACCACCATCAAAGATGCACTGGGATTTTAACAAGAAACGGCAGAGGCAAGAAGGGAGTGACCACATATTTTTACCTAGGTCCCACACGTGCACCTTTCTCCACTTTCAACGCTAGTACAGAACCGGCTTGGCATTAACAAAGTGACTTGATATATTTCAGATGCATTTTAAAATGCCGTTTGAGAGTTTAAGATACCAACACAAATTTTGCTGAAAGAAAGAAAAATATCTAAATTTATAGCTTAGCAGACGAAAAGCTTAATTATTCTAGAATTTAAAACAGTTCAACGTTCTTCAAACTGCAGTGGAAGCTGATTATTTGAACGAAATCCAATTGATACGTCAGATATCCTGGTGCAAAGAGAACACATGCTTATTTAAATAACACTAAACATTAATGTTCTCCTAACTCTGCAACTGTGTACACCAGCAATTTGGCAGATTGCATTGTCGGAATACTCTGCAGACGGCCTACTGAGTGGTTACGCCATATAATGTGCAATGTGATGCAATCATTGCGTAAATCTGCATACTGTATATGTATTGAAATTATGTTATATAGCTTTGTAAATGTCTGAAAATTGAAAGTGTATAATCTGAAACACACTGCACCTTTACATAATAGATGAATCAGATAATGCACGGGTAAATACTATTTTTATTGTAATACTTTTGAGTTAAGTAAGAATATACCATATAAAACTGGAATCCTTTACTAAGGTCAACTAAAAATGTTTTATTTGTTTGTACATAACATCAGATTTACTGTTGTAAAATACCATATTTGCTGGTGTATAACTGTGTATTTGCTTGTGTTTAACTACATTTTCTTGTGTATAACCCTCTATTTTGTTTTATGTATAACACTGTATTCGAATGTGTATAGCACCATATTTATTGATGCAAAACTCAGTATGTGCTTGCGTATAGTGCCATAGTTTTCTTGAGTGTAAGGCTACTTTTGCTTGTATATAACGATATATATGCTTGTATTCAACTAAGTACTTGACTGAGTATAACATCATCTTAACTATTTGGACAACGCTAGTTTTCTTGCGATAACGACATATATGCTTTTGTTACAACTCCTGTATAACGCTATTTTTGCTTCCGGGAAACTATATATTTGCATGTACATAAAGCCGTTTGTGATTCTGTATAACTCGTCTTAATCTTGTTCATAGTTCCGTTTTTACTTGTGCATAACACCTCTCCGGTGGCCTGAATGGTTGGATTGTCCGCCTCGGATGCGGGAGGTCGCGGGTTCGAACACCGCCGTATCATACTAAAAACTTACAAAATGTTACCTGCAGCTGCCTTGCTTGGCGCTCAGCGTTAACGGGCCAGTGTTAGGACTGGCCGACTTGGTGTCAGGATAATATGACTGGGTGGGACATGATGCTACATGTCTGTGGCATGATGCCCCAGTATTAGACGTCACTATAAATTGCTATACTGCAGACATGGTAGTGATATGACTGAAAAATTGACAAACAATGCGTTCTTGAGTCAAACGTACATTTCTATTCAGAATATATATATATATATATATATATATATATATATATATATATATATATATATATATATATATATATATATATATATATATATATATATATATATATATATATATATATATATATATATATATATATATATATATATATTGAATAATTGGATTGGATGTGTTTGTCCTTCGCCTTTTGGTTACTGTTAGGTTCCACTATTCGAAGTTATTGCATCCTATCGTATTTTCCAAGAAATTATTCATATTTTCAGATTTTTCTAATCCATATACAACGATACTTGTGAAATTAGAAATCAGCATCAAAGCCTACCTACTTCCAATTTTTACGAATTGACCGCATTTTCTACAATTTGATTGGATGTAAACGATCACATGGTACAGATACTGATATGGATTTTATTTTTATACAAATCAATAAATTCTTCAGGCAGCTTCTGGTTCCCTGTTTCCGAGTAATGTTATGTTAAGTTTTATTTATATCAACGCCTTTCACCATAATAACAACAACATGCCCCCACCCACCCATCCCTGTGTTTTCCAATCAAAATTTACAAATCCCAGATAAAAATAGCCCATTAGAAGTGAAAACAATGTACTTAAACAGACCTTCCTGCACTCCAATACTCTTAACTTTTGCCGAAGAAGGCGCATGGTAATCTTTACCAGCCAGTCTTCAGAAATTAATGCATTTCGCATCGGTAACATGTTTCAGCAGCTGTTAAAGGTCAGGGTCATATCACGAGTTGGGGATCTCACTAAAATGGACACAAGTTTACTTTTGAAAGATCGAAATGCGCAGAAAGCAAGAACAACGAATACTATAACAACACTAGTCATACGCAAGGGTTTTGTTATAAACATGAATAGCCTGGTTTAAACAACATCAACCATCTTTTAAATTAACAAAATGATAATAACAAGCTCTTTAGATAATTGTCATGATCCGCTCTGAGACTTTACCATTTATTAGCAAAATAACAATCGATCACTCTTTGCTAACTAAGATAGGGCTATGTATTCTGTCGCAGTGAAGAGGCTAATGAAAGAAAACTTCGAGCTACCTAAAAGTGAACGCTTTGTTAATGAAATCTGATGACATGATGACAGAAAGAATGTAAATTGAAATGATAAAGATTAAAGGATCATGGATAGGTATTTATCGATTTGTAAATTGTTACCTAATTACTCACAAAGTCAACACAAAGTACTTCGGACTTTATTTACTTTGTGAGTGATTAGGTAAAATTTACACATCGATAAATACCCAACCATGATCATTTAATCCTATAATAAAAATACATTTTTTTAAATTGACATCCTGGATGGCAGAGCGGAATGGGTGTGATTCGGTTCGTTCTTGAAAGGTCATTTGTACTGAATAATTTGAGTCGTTTCATTCCAATGCAACATAATCATGTTGGTTATTTTCATTGCTGTGTCCAGATTTTTGCTTAACATATGTAAAATGGATTTGGTGTATTTGAACTTAAAACTAGTACACTGGATTTCATTAAAAATGTAGAAAAAAATGAAGAAAATATATCCAGAATTTAATCAGTGTGGCGATTCCTGTTAAACAGGTCGCAATATGAGTTTCGGAGTTTTATAGTACTTGGTATGGGTCAACACATTAAAGAGCATCCGAATGTCCTGCTTGGCGGAAACAATACATAAAATGTGACAATGCCCATTATAATGCACTTTAAGCTGGCATTGATTCATGGAGAGATTCTGATAATGTTGTCACAACGAATAACTAACTTAATAACTAGGTAACTAATAACTAGGTAATTAACTAGATAACTAACAAAGTGCGGGATATACTAGCTTATAAGTAGAGTCGAACTGCAAACAAAAAAAGATTAAGATCTGCCATAGGATAAAGCGCTTGCAGATCAGGGTCTGTGTTGACTGTTGTACTGATTACGCCTAAGAAACTACACGGACCCAGATCTGCCTGCGCATCGTGCATTATGCCTGGGACGGCAAATCTGCACATACATATACATACATACATACATATATATATATATATATATATATATATATATATATATATATATATATATATATATATATATATATATATATATATATATATATATATATATATATATATATATATATATATATATATATATACTAAATAAATAAATAAGGATACATCAGTTTCACTATCTAAGAAGCAAAGTTACCCCTGGCTATTTATTTCTTCCTTTCTGTCGAAGACAGTTTTAACTCCGTATGGAAAAAAATATGGAGACGATTTATACCTGTATATCCGCAGATGGTAAATTTTATTCTTAGACTATTTTCTATTGTCAAACATTTACAAATCTGAAAACAAATATTCGTATATCTAGTCTCCACGAACAAGGTCTAAAGCACCATTTTCTTATTAATACTTTAAGGTACAAACGTATACGAATATTTCGATATATAAAAACGTCTATATGTAGGTAAGCACGTAGATAATAATGTATATGAATTATGGATATATTTCTTTTAGTTATAATAAATTTTGTTTAGATAATAAGAGAAAATCTGTCTTGGCAAGTATGTTTCTTTACTACATGCATTGTAGACGTTCGTTATATAGGAAACAGTGGTACACTTTGGATCTTCATAAAATATTTTGTTAAATGCTATAATTTATTTTATCATTGCTATGTAAGTAATTTCAAAGCTCTTTAACATGGTGCTTAACAGAAACTCTCTCTCTCTCTCTCTCTCTCTCTCTCTCTCTCTCTCTCTCTCTATATATATATATATATATATATATATATATATATATATATATATATATATATATATATATATATATATATACATAAATACATGTGTGTGTGTGTGTGTGTGTGTGTGTGTGTGATACAAGAATTGCTTGCATATTCTTCCAAAATTTCAAATTAAATGCGCTGTTGTATCCAGTCTTGTTCTAAATTTCATGTAATTATTTCCATAAATATTTTTATCAATGAAATCTCAATGTGCAAGTTTTTAATACGGTGATAAAACTGGATCGAGATTTCAACTCCTCCAAAATTTATTTGACTCCGAACATTGCAGAGATATGCCGGATAAATACTCAGCATGCGTCTGGGACCAATTTGTAGTATAAGTTACCAGTCTAAGACGAGAGCTGAGCTACCTGGATCTTAAACTTGCGATTCCGCTGCTCTCACAAACCAAACTGAGGAATTTTGATTGTTTTTCAAGTGGCTGTAGCACAGATATCTCGGCAAAGATGATGACTTTTCTCTGCCAAGATTATATTTCCTCAAAATTACAGGCCAAATGTTGCAAAGACTCTTATTATGAGCGATTAAAGTCTCTTTACGCTAACAATTTTTCTTTTGTGGTTTGACGAGCGTATTTATGGGGTTTGTTTTTCCTTTTATTGTCATTCGACTCAAAGTCTCTAGGAGCGTCAATATAGAAGAAATGTTTCTAATAGACACGTGTCTTTAGGCTTAATTCTGTTATCACTTCAGAGAATGCAACGTTCAAATGAAATATGTGTGGTTGGTGATTGAACAATAATCTATCTAACCAGATAAATGAGTACATCGGACGTGTCATTAACTGGATATGGAATGCATGATAAATTTCATACTAACTGTATATATTTCTTTGAGATTTAACATTTAAAATGCATGCATATATCTGGCAATCACTTTGTTCTCTATCCCATAATTATTCGTATGTAAACGAGAGAGAGAGAGAGAGAGAAAAAAACCGAAACAAAAACAATAACAGAAACAAGAGAAATCCCCACACAAAAAAACACCCGTAAAAAATTAAACAAAAAATAAAAATATAAAAGAAACCAAAGATGGTGGGGGCCTGTTTCAGCTGTAGCTTAAATATACACAAGTGTCTATATTATTTCCGTATAGTTAAGTACATACAACATCATTGCCTGGCAAAATCAAGTTAAATTGCGCAATACTAAAACACCGGTCCGAAATTCCATAGGCACTTTAATATCACTGCCAAATAGCTCTTCCTGTCTGTCTGTCTGTCTGTCTGTCTCTCTATCACACACACAGGGGCACACTAAAGAAACTAAGATGGGGGAATGGCCGTAAAACAAATATTGACAGCCATGGTACTAAAGTGAAATCGCATGATAGTCCTGTTTGAGACTTTTTTCTTTCTGTCTTTCTTGGCGTTTAGTCGTGTATGAAGGGCCAATCAGAAGCATGCGGAATAAAAATATTAACTTTAGTAGTGATACATTTACATTTACATCTCTCTCTCTCTCACGCACACACACACACACATAGACACACAAACACTAAAGGAACTAAGATGAAGAGGGGCTGTCAGACAAATATTGGGTGTCATGGAACAAAAGTGAAATCACTATATACTACTGTTTGCGGATTTTTTTTCTTTCTGTCTTTCTTGGCGTGCGGAGTAAACAAAGATAATCTCTTTGTGAAGAATTCAGTCACGGCCAATTTGAAACCAATGATCTAGCGGTTCTATAGTTTTATGCTTATGTTTTATGTCCACCACAGTCACAAAGAAGCAGTTAAGAGGTTTGCACGGGAAACCACCGCAGCTTGTAAGACAATCTAGTCATTACTTCGTTGTGCCCGTGATTTTTATAACTTTATTTAGCTTTTGTATCATACTGGAATGAGAATTCGCTCTGCCTCATTTTAAATGCGAGTCAAGTTTGGTAAAGGAATAACTGATCCGCGTGATCCAAACATGTGTGTGTGTGTGTAATTTGGATTTTTAACGTAGCTTTATAAATTATTCAGTCATATCGCTACGATATTTGCAGTGTGGCAGTTTATAGTGATGTCTAGTACTGGGGCATCATGCCGCAGACAAGTAGCATGATGTCCCACCCAGTCACATTATCCTGACACCAGGCCGACCAGTCATAACGCTAACATCTTAATACTGAGCGCCTAGCAAAGAAGATATTAGTACCATTTATAAGTCTTTGGTATGATTTGGCCGGTGTTTCCCCCCCCCCCCCCCCTGCGCAACCGAGGCGGACGATCTAGCCACTAGGCCACCGAAGCGAAACATAAGGATTTTCAGCTCGGCAATTCTGGGTACAATCCCCATTACATTCTTGGCAGATCGCTACTCTTCAATTTTGGAAAACAAATAGTCTACTCATGAACCAGAAGGCAGAATCTTAGGATGTCTATCATATCGCGAAAGTGCAATTTATAAACAACATTTATATTCGATAATTAGAAGTAACTTTTTTAATGTTCTGGCTTTATCAATCTCAGCACTATCTAAAATAGAAGACATATTTCTCAAAGTAAGATTTCGATGATACATTTTCATATACGTATAATTAAATAATATTGTGGAAGAGTCTGGTCTCTACTTCCACGACAAACATTGATCACAAAGGATATTTTACGAAATAAAATATTTAGTCATTATTTAAATTGCGATTTAGAAGAGCTGTCTTCACCTTCAAAATTAACGGCCTTTGGGTATAAAAACTGACTGTCATATTTTCAAATAAGCAAAATAGCGGTCTCTGATTGGTTTAGTAACAGCGATTACGTTATAAAAAACATACGAATAAGATCAGAGTTAGTACTGACTATTTTGGCAGTTAATTTGCTTATGTTCGAGACACTAAAATGCTCTTGTTAGAGTATCATATTTTCTCAGCCTCAGACGCATGTTGTGTTTGACTCGGATGAAAGGGTTGACATTCTCCCAACTTTTCAGCATAAAACTCAAACAAAAGCTCAAAACCTAATTCATATTCCAAAATAATTTTGCAGTGAAACTATCTTTGGAACTGAAATACAGCATGCCAATACAGCAGCCAAATTTAGGAAAATCTTGAAAGTTCTCTGATTTTTACTTGACTAGCTTTGTTCAGACAAAAACAAATTACGCACAAGATTCGTGTTAGAAAACACCAGAATCCAAGGCTACATTTTAAAATGACTTTATATAAGAATTATACCCCCTCCTGATTTAGGAAAGTAATACAAATAAACACGAATAATGCAGTAAAAGTAAAATCAGCGAGATATATGCAGAGATAGACAAACGTACACACGTACGTTCATTCAAATATAAGTATACATGCGTGCAAACATGCATACAAACGCACATACATACATACTCGTACACACACACGTACATGCATACATACATACATACATACATACATGCGTGCATGCCTGCATACACACATACATACATACATGCATACATACATGCATGCATGCATACATACATACATACACCCATGCATGCATACATACATACATGCATGCATACATGCATACACACATGCATACATACATACAGTCATACATACATACATACATACATACATACATACATGCATACATACATACATACACACATGCATACATACATGCATACATACATGCATGCATACATACATGCATACATACATGCATACACACATGCATACATACATACATTCATACATACATACATACATACATACATACATACATGCATGCATACATGCATACATGCATACATACATACATACACACATGCATACACACATGCATACACACACATGTATACACACATGCATACATACATACATACATACATACATTGGAGTAACGTTACTGATAATAATCACAAGATGATGTACAAGTAAGTGCAACAGGACTAATCATGTGAAATTTGTCTATTGGTTGAATTTAAATTTTTTAAAAACAACGAGATGTATGCGGATATTAAAACTTTGGATACGATCTTCCATAGGTCACTTATATCAGCTAGATGAGAGAACAGTGACCGGAAAGCTTTTTTTTTTAAAAGCAGTTTATTTTCAGTGCTAGCAATGAGAATGAGAGCTCGTTCTGAGAGTGTTGTCAAATAGTTGAAAATACGATCAGACATACACTTATCAGCATTTAACAATGCATGTTATTTGTACTTCAGAGAGAGAGAGAGAGAGAGAGAGAATGAGAGTGAGTGCACATGTGTACATGTTAAACTATCACTGATAAAGTTTATATTTGTATTTTCGCATGTTTCTGATTGGCCGTTCATGCGTGACTAAACGTTCTGATGTGATTTGATGTGTATGATGTGATTTTGATTTTTAACGTAGCTTTAACAATGATTCAGTCATATCGCTACGATGTCTGCAGTGTGCCAGTTTATAGTGATGTCTATACATGTAACATGATGTCCCACCCAGTCACATTATCCTGACACCAGGCCGACCAGTCCTAACACTAACCTTTTAATGCTGAACGCCAAGCGAGGAAGCTGTTAGTACCATTTTTGTAAGTCTCTGGTATGACTCGGCCGGGGATCGAACCCATGACCTCCCGCATCCGAGGCGGACGCTCTAACCACTAGGCCACCAGAGCGGTCTAACTAAACGTTCTGAAATATAATACTAACTAAATAGCTAACTAACTAACTAATTAACTAAATAAATATATGTGTGTGTGTGTGTGTGTGTATATATATATATATATATATATATATATATATATATATATATATATATATATATATATATATATATACACACACACACATATATATATATATACACACACACACACACACACACATATATATATATATATATATATATATATATATATATATATATATATATATATATATATATATATATATGCGTGTGTGTGTGTGTGTTTTAGCAGTAAATTTGAAATCGTCGACGTCATTATAAATCATGTAAATAGACTCTTGATGTATATATGAGATGTTTTCATCACCTGCTATAATTTCGTTAACTAGAAGTATGAAAAATTAATTTTCTTTTAAAAACTACACAAGTTTTCTGCAGTTACTGAGAAACAAATGTCATCCGCCTTTGAATCACGTGGTTGTAAAACGGGCAAGATTAAACACAAGGGAGATAAATAAATAACAAGAAACTAGTTTTCAAGGGTTTATATCCCCTAGAATGCACCACAGTCGGATTGTTCCATTTATTTATATTTGTTTCGCAAGAAGTCCGGCACGAACTACATTTGTAAATATAAAATAGAAATTATTTTATTTCTTATTATTACATAATAGCAATCACACATTTTGCTGTGCCATGTTCTTAAATCGGTCAACATCAAACTGCCCTTCAGTGACGTAGACAAAGAAAGTCACTGTACAGACCGTGGGGATCCGGCGTTGCCTCAATTTTGGGTGTCATTTAAACAATATTATTGTTTTTTGTTGTTGGTGTTTTTTTGTGTGGCTAGAAATGATACAAAGTAAACAATAAGAGGGGCACTGCTACTAACTCAAGATTTATAATCTATATTTTCCGTTACTATTTTCGCGAATATGATGAAAAAGAGCATGCAGTTTTCACAAGAATGCGGCCGAGACCAACTTTTGGTGGCAGTGGCGTTTCGAACGCCATATGCAGAGCAGTTAGTATACGTATTGATGCAAAAATAGAAACTGATTGTATGCTTATATGTATGTTTTTATGTAGGTAAGTATACATTTATGTATGTATTTGTGTCTACTCTGCTAATTAAAAACACAAATATTTACCTGTTCTAGAACAATGAGTTAATTTTTCGTCGCATTCTCAGCTGTAAAAGACCTTACAGAAATACTATCTTTAAATGACAACATAAATTTTTAAATTAATAAATTATTAAATAAATTAAAGGAATTGATTGAAACAATGTAATTCCTATCCTTTTAAGGCAAGCTCTTTTTAAATTTAAGGATACCCCCCACACACACACACAATCTTGATTTGTGATATCTGTTAGTATTTATACTTTTTACCTCCCGATTCCACTGTTAGAAGTTACTCATATTAATTGGTATCTGGAAGGAAACTTTCAAAAAGAAAAAATAAGTCTTTCTTTAATTTAGATGTAAGCACAGTTCTGAATGAGCAAATCAAATGGAAGTACTGTTATTTGACAAAATCACTGAATTTAATAAAATGACGTTGAGCGAGTTTCGAGGAACAAAATATATAGACAATAAATAATATTCGTAATATCGTGCCTTTACATCTGCAAAGGCAAAACAGAGCTGGAGTGTTATCAGTCGATACGTACGGAAGCAGGATTTTCCAACAATGGCTGGTCATGGAATGGTCGCTGGAAGTGAATCTGGTGTACAGGTTGAAGTGAGATTATTGTTGAGAGCGGAGTGCATCCTCTAGGTTCGTCCCAATAGATGAACATAAACCTCCTTAAAGGCACACTAGTGCAGCTGAGGGTGAATTTTTAAAACAAAAATGTTGGGACATTTTTGTATATCAACAGATTAAATACTATTTAAAAGGCAATTCTGGGGTAATATCAAGTATGTAGAGGTTTTCATTATTAAATACGAGCTCTCTGAAATCTTCGTAGGTAGGGTAACGAATCTATTGTCTCCATATTGACCGCTCCTGTGGCCTTGTGGTTAGTGCGTCCGCCTTGGATGCGGGAGGTCATGGGATCGATCCCCGGCCGAGTCATACCAAAAAAAAAACAACAGTACTAACAGCTGCCTCGCTTGGCGCTCAGCATTAAGGTGTTAGTGTTAGGACCACATGTGCTCGACGCGAGCATGATGTTGAGAAAGAAAGAAAGAAAAAAACCCCCAATAATCTGAAATAAAAAAATCACACAGAGTGACAAAAGTACCTTAGATTACCCCATGGCCCGTTCTGACATAGGACCCTCTCTATCATACTATATAAGAGAGAAGGTAGGTAACTTCCAAATACTTTATTCCACCCATGACCCTCGATTTCCTTCTGCTATTTCCGTCTTTAAAGGCACACGACCCTACTATATGACTTTTTTGTGTGCTCCTGAGATATTTTTATATTCATCAACCGATATTGACTTTTCTGCGTTGTACCAAACTGAAGTTACGGACTCCGAAACGTGCGATTTATTGTGGCAGCATGGAAGGCTGGGGTAAGGACAGAGACACGTAATTCACTCTTGCTGCTTCTGGCAGATACCTGACAAATATCTGGATGCTTTTTACCCTCTAGGCTTGCACGAAGTTCAACACTTTCTTGCATGTACAAATTTGTACATAAAGGAACACAGCTGACTTCATTCTTTGTTTTCTTGTAACTGCACATAATATTGCATAAAACAATAATGCTTTCATTCAGATTATTTTTAGCACCAGTCTATTTATGCCTATAAACAATGTGGACAAGAAGGTCATAAATAATTAATATAAAATATTTTCAGCAATTGCAAATACAGCATTTTACATTGTTTTCAACTACTGATATTTACAGGATAATATATAAAGTGTAACCTGCCTTAGCAGACACCTCCATATATCAGACACTGTTTCATACGTTACATAATTAAAATTGAGAGATGTTCTCCTTCACCAAAACTAGAGTTGATGGTGGTTCTGGAGGCACCGGGTTTCTACAAATTCTCCTGGGATCATCTTCCTTTAGTTCTATTCTCCTCCTCATACCCTGCTTGCCCTCAAGTTGACAGATGAGGGCTTTCTGTATAAGTTTCCTGGTGAGGGGATATGTTTTCTTTTCCTTGCAAGGTAGATAGACCGTTTGCCGCTTTTTTTGCTGTAACATCAATGATACCTGTTTTAAAGAAATGTTATTTTCTTAACTTGTGTGACAAGCATCCCCATGCTAAACCATATTAACTTTTCACCAAATATTAGAGCCTCGTGACCATTTCCCATGGAGGAGTTGTGATGGTTTTTTTTTTTGTTCTTATTTGTTCTATCTACAAAGTACTATTTGCGACGTGATGCATTTTTGCCCATTCCTTTAGAAGGCAACATATTTTCATGAACAGGTATTTACTAGTAATCATCATTATGAAAGCATCTTCCCCAATCCTCCTGAGGAAATTCTATGAACCCCATATATCCTTAATAAAGTGTGTCAGTCCCCTGGGAATGTGCTATACATATCATTAGATCTAATTATTAGACTTGCATTGCTCAAATCAAAATAAATATCCACTGGAATGATAACAATACTATTTACATTATCTGTATGCATGAAAATAGTAAGATTCCTTACCACAAATATAAAAAATGTGTGCTGATTGTTGAAAAATTACTTGAACCTAATACAAAGTTTTCATGACTTGTACATGCGAATAATATTCCATTGCCTTGATCTCCAGGCAGGGATCATAATGTACAATCAATATATAAAATTATTTCTAATTTCTTGTAGTGAAACAAACTTACACTATCTCCCCTTCTTTGTTTCTCATTACACCTCTGCCACTATGGATATTGTGATCCAAAAGCAGCGAGCTCGTTCCTAGTCCTCCCTTGTAGTTATTATATAGTTCATCTATGACAGGTTCATTGTAAGTAGCGATATGAGCCCCTGTGGTTTCTCTGACAGCATTTCGACGTTTCTTCTCGGAAAGCGACAAGCGCGGGCGACCTTTACGTTTTTTAATTTCTCGTGCGTCCACACTTTTTTGTTTATAGTAGATATTTAAATTACAACCATGTGACTCATAACCCGCCCACCGGACGAAGATGATGTGTACATGTTTGTGGTCATGTGAGGTTTTCGTAACAGTTCGTGACCTACAAGTTCAATTAAAGCGGGCACCCACAAAAATTCATTTTTTATCGTTTATTTATCAATTATTTAATTGAATCTTCACAAATTCTAGGTTTTTGTGAATTACTTCAGCTTATTAGTCGACATATTTCATTAGTTTCATGATCTGTAAATCTGTCTGTAAGTCACCACGTGATTGTACATGTCCCTGGAAGATTTCCCGTTTCTCATCGTGAGAACGACAGCTGTTCCTGCAGCCTTACCTATAAAGAAATCAGTCGGGGAGATTCTATATAGCAGCACTTCCAAAGAACATCTGAGCCATAGTTATTTCCAGCCACTAGCAAGTTGTCGTAGTTTGGGTTAGTTAACGCCCAGAATGAAATGGCAAAATTTGATACGGATTGCTGTACGATGGCCAGGTGGAACGATAAATCCCATGTACATCCGCCTCAAAGTAGTTCCTTAAAGCTGTACTGTCTGGGAACCTATTCGCGAATTCAGAACTTGGCAGAGGATAAGGGTACGATGTGTTGCAGATGAATCGAAAGTTACCTGCTTTCGCCGTTACTGGTGCGTCCATATCTGATTTCTTGAGAACAAATCCATTGATCCGATGTTGCGTCTTTAATCCCGTATATAAGGGATCTTTCACAACCCAGTGTCTGTTCCTACAAACGTCTGAGTGAGCAAATATCAGATGGTTGCGAATGTTTTGAGGTGCGTTGCCCTCAAGATAATGGTACCACCCGTATAATTTCTGTTCCGCCTCGCGCAAGGCAGTATTGTCAAGACACCCCCCCCCCTCATTCCAGTCGTTCCGTTCAGCCATAGTCTGAGCCACAGACTGAAGTCAGTATCTATTCCAGTAAGCGTTTCCTATGGAGCAGTTCTGATCGGATACTTACCCAATGTGAACCTCGTGAAAGTTTCCAGTATACGTTCCCTTAGTGCGTCTATAGGACTCACGGTACTAATTCAACTCCAATAGTAAACATATGGAAACACTATCATATTCAAAATTCAATAACTTAAAATGTCTGGGTGATGATGATGAGACCTATAATTCCCCATGCACAACTAACATTGGTGCAAGCTTATGTGTGGAGAACACCATATGAGCTGCGGCATTTTGTATATCTACATGTGCATGAAACTGATTCTGCACCAGCTGAATCAGGTGCTACTTTCATTACTGAGTACTCCTAAGTCAAGTCTGTAAAAATACTAAAATTGCATCAATAGAATTTTGTCTATATTTTTAAAAAATTACAAATAGGATAAGCTCTCAAAGACATTTTTACTAAAATTTTACTTTTCATTATTAACCAATTATGGACCACCAAACCCGTTTATACTCTATTATTTCTTCACCCATTTCTAGACTGGTTCACAGTTCTTTCGTATAACACTGGTCAACAGTGAAATCATTACTGACTTGAAAAGGCCCTAATCTGTAGTATTTTGGTGTGCCGAACACGAATATAACCGTGAAAAATTTGTATTGGCTCTCGTTTTGAAGATATTCATATACCTCATTTTCTATGTTTCACTGTGTAAATTTCTCCAGTAGGACTGCAGCAACATCCGGAATAATGATGTAACATTGCATAATACCATCATGCTCACATCATCCACAGTTGATTGCATCATTTTCTGATGCAATGCAATACTAATGCCATGCGGCTGCTGAAGTAAGTTGACGTCAGCAGTGTACTATACATGTGTAGGCCTATTATACTAATGCCAGGCGGCTGCTGAAGCTGACGTAAGCAGTGTACTATATAAAGCCCAATCAGATAGGTTCAGCATTTAAAATATTTTAGACGTTGTGCGAGACAGTTCAAGCTACTGTTACATAAAACTTATTATTTTATCCATTTACGTACAATAAAGAACAGTAATGCCTCGAAAGTGTGTTAATACCGCGGACAATTTTTGCTATATTTGTGGGGAAGTGACATTTGCCAACCAGAAGAAAAGTATCAATTCTCAAGTGAAGAAGGCATATCATCTTTACTTCGGATGCAAGGTTGGTGACCAAGACAAGCCTTGGGCTCCGCATATATGCTGTGCTACATGTACAACACAGCTTTCACAGTGGTTGAATTGCAAAAGGTCATCAATGCCGTTTGCAGTCCCAATGGTGTGGAGAGAGCCAAGCAACCACCTAAATGACTGTTACTTCTGCTTGGTTCCTCCTCTTTCCGGCGGAATAACGAAGCGAAAGAAGTCGAGAATAGTCTACCCAAACATTCCGTCTGCATTGAGACCAGTTCCACATGGTGAGGGACTTCCTATTCCAGAACCTCCAGCAGAATATTCTCTTGATTCATCTGACGAAGACAAAGGTGAGTCGACCTGTTCTTCTCCTGGTCCATCAGCATGCAGTGATCCAGATTTTCACTGTGGTGCATCATCAACCCCACACAGAATAACACAGGAAGAACTAAATGACCTGATTCGTGACTTGGACTTATCAAAGAACAAGGCAGAATTGCTAGGATCAAGACTCCAACAATGGAATCTTCTAGAAGAAGATGTCACAATTACTGCATATCGAAAGCGCCACCAGCAATTGGAGCCTTTCTTCAGAAAGGAAAGTAATCTGATATTCTGTTCCGATATTGAGGGCCTCATGAATGCTTTAAAAATCACTCATGACCCACAAGAATGGAGACTATTTGTGGACTCTTCGAAACTGAGTCTCAAGGCTGTGCTTTTGCACAATGGAAACATTCTTCCATCTATTCCAGTAGCGTATGCTGTCCACATGAAAAAGACATACGATAACTTAAGGCAGCTACTGAATTCCATTGAGTATAACAAGTACAGCTGGCACCTCTGTGGTGATTTGAAGGTAGTTGCCCTTTTAATGGGACTGCAGCAAGGATATACAAAATACATGTGTTTCTTATGCGAGTGGGATAGCCGAGCAAGGGAAATGCACTACATGAGGAAGGAATGGACTCACAGGCAGAATGTAGCCATTGGAGAGAAGAATATCCAACACCCAACTCTGGTTGAGGCTCAGAAAATCTTGCTACCACCCCTTCACATCAAACTAGGTTTGATGAAGAACTTCGTGAAAGCCATTGACCGGACTTTGCCAGCATTCCGATACCTGCATGAAAAATTCCCTCGACTCAGCGAAGCAAAGATTAAAGAGGGAGTTTTTGTGGGTCCTCAGATTCGAGAGCTTTTCAAAGATGACCGGTTCAACAACTTGCTGGAAGGTGACGCGAAACAAGCATGGAATGCTTTTCGCCTAGTTTCTACAAACTTCCTCGGAAATGTTAGGGCAGAAAACTATAAGGAACTAGTAGAAGACATGTTGATGAAGTATAAGAAACTTGGCTGCAATATGTCTCTAAAGATTCACTTCCTTCATTCCCATTTGGATTTCTTTCCTAGCAACTGTGGTATTGTTAGTGATGAACACGGCGAACGTTTTCATCAAGATATCGCAACAATGGAACAAAGATACCAGGGAAAATGGTCCACTACAATGCTGGCTGACTACTGCTGGACACTCCTCAGAGATGCTCCCGAACAGCTGTACAAGAGACAGGCGAAGAAATCTAAGATGTAGTCAATGACTTGATTTTTTATAGGTAGGCTATTACAGTTGACCTTTTACTATTGGAATGCATTTCGTTATGTAAACATTAATTTCTTGCAGATTACAAAAACACTAGAGCCAATTTTGCAATTTGACTGTCATATTCGTGTTCAGCACATAAAAATTGATAAGAATTGACTAATTTTATTTCAGTAACATGACTTTTGTAAAAATTTGTTGTCCAGTGTAATTAGTACCGTGTGTCCTATATGACCAAACCATTCCCCATTGTTTACCTTCAAACCCGTAAATACTTAAATGGTCTCCTGACGGAATATGGTCCACAGAAGGGTTCTGTTCAGATTTTATGTAGAACGGATTCGTAAATCTCTGACCGCAGTTTTCTTTCGTTGCAGGGGAATCTTCTATAGAATATTCGACTCATTGACGAAAGGCAGCGTTAGACAGCACAATGACGTTTCTGAATTCGGAAGCATCGATAATTATAGGCGAGTTTTGTCCGACTCCCGTCAATCTTATAATTTTCTTGGTGAAAAAGCTGGACTCGTTGTAATTGTATCAGCCACGATATGACTGCGAAATCAAGCGGGTCCACTGATTTACTTCTGGTTTAGGTATTCTTTGAATTCCTTCATCAATTGATGATCCATTTTGTTGGGTAACTTTAACCACCGTAACACGCGCAGATTTTCTATTTCGAAATCGTCATATCAGTCCACCCGTTCACATGGTCTTGGGGTAAATAACATGTTGTTTTCGCCCAACATTTACCGGGGTTTCTTTCCCCTATGATGTCTAGCATTTCCTGAATAGTTGAAGACCGGAACCACCAATATCTATTTAATTTTCCAAAATCGATGGCATTTACCCCTGCTGATATAAGCTGTCCGCCCAGTCAGTCTGTGGACTCGGTGGCTCCAAGCGCTGACGTGCTCCCACCAGCAATGATAGCAGTTGTGAACCTCAGCGATGTGTGTGTCAGCGTCGTCAGTTGCGTCTTGTTTTCGGACTATAGGCTTCAAGTTCAGTCTCTAAACTTTCAATAACAGAAGATATAAATTCTAATCTCATTCTATTAAACTCGACGCAAGTCAATTCAACCCAGTAACGTCAAAAAAACTTAAACTAAATCGTTTAGCGCACCAAAATAACGGCCCCAAATGATACGTTTTACCTTAAGCTTGATTTAAAGATACATTTTCAATATAGTGTATTAAATGAGTCATAATAAACTACCCACCAAAATAATACTTTATTAACCCAGCACAAAATAATAATAATAATAATAATAATAATAATAATAATAATAATAATAAATATGTGAAAGGTTTGACTTAGACTGCACATAAAAAATAAGGTTAGATAGGATTGGAATGTAGTATATAAACATCATCAATGAATAACGGACCCCGAGTTTTCAATGCTATTCGTACAAGTAGAAACGCTATTCGTAAAAGTAGAAATACTATTCGTACAAGTAGAAATGCTTTAAAAGTTTGTGACATGCCAAGGTTATATATAATTATATATAGAGTGTTATCTCCATATATGCTGCCGATATAAGTTTCAGGAAATGTCCAGCCCACACATAATGAGATACCAGAAATTCAACCCAATTGTAAGCAATAGTCGATACAAGTTTAAAAGTACGTAACAGTGTTAAAAGAATCGATTGAATGACGTTTACAATGTATACTGCAATGAATACCAAATCTGTCTGGCCGTTAGGAAATAGACACATATCGCGAAATAGACACACACAAAACCCCCCACAAAAAATCACAAAAACACAAAACAGTGCGTATTAAACATACATACATACATACATACATGTATCCATACACACAGACAGACATACATACCTATAAACGCGGTCTCACCAGCCACAGCAACACCTGGCGTATTGCGACATCGTGTGTATAAAGTATATTATAAACTATACAGTATAATACGATATAAACTACCAAGCTGATAATGGTGTATCAGCTCACAAAATAGAGTTGGTCTTCATCTCTTTGAAGACTTAGCCGTAACCTGAAATCTTCCATCACGTTAGCGTGCCACCTACACCTCCTGCTAGTAAAAATTGTGGTATTACTTAGTGTGTGTGTATGTGTGTGCGCGTATATACTGTTAGTGAATAATAATGTTCAGTTACTCTCTGCGCCATGACTGAAAGACAGTTTTCCTTGAACGTTGAATGCTTCAAACTACACTCATCTTTTCTTATTTGTGTACTTATATAATATATATTCCAACTCAGAACACCATAGCCTTAAATAATATCACCCAAATTGGTTAAAAAACATGGTAACCGATTAACGGACCTTTCCTCAGCCCCATTTGCCTCCTAACACCAAGCGTATTTAGTACGCTATGCAAATTTATATACAAACTAAAAATGTGAATAAAATGTTTTCTCCAAGCATTTTCCTCAAAAACATGAATTCAAATATTGAAATATATCTATCTCGGTTGAAGCCTACTGTTATACGTGTACAGTGAATTACTATTCTAAGATATCATACAGAATAATAATTACACAATCATCACTCGTACTCTATGCAAATATGTACACACATGCAAACATTTAGAAACACGCTATCCCTGTTTTATTCCTTTTGACTGCTCAGGCGTCTTGGGGATTTGAGTCTAAAACATTTGAAAACTAGTGATAAACAAGTTTTGTATGCTTTGCATTTACGTGATCCTAACAATCAGCCTGGTTGGTACTAGTAGTAGAAGTATAACCGGATGAGACCATCTGGCGAATTTTGGTTCCCAGTCCATAAAGCCCTTTCATATTCCATAGGACCTTTTTTTCCAAAAAGAATTTTTGCACATGTGTGCATCTATGATTGCAACCCGAGTGAGCCTCCAAGCAAAATTCCTTCAAGGTGTTCCAATGAGATCAATATAGCTGCTGTAAGCTCTCAGACAGATCAATATACGCTGCCAACTGAAGGTTTTTACTAGAATTTTACTGCCTGTAAATCAGTTACCTGTTTTTCGTCGCCAGTGCCCCGGTTCCGTCTCTGTGAGCGGAGACTGTTTCTTTCTGAGTGGGAATATATATTAGAGAAGTACACAAGTATAGATTCAATGTCGACAGCGTCACCAATTGATACGTACAGTATTTTGAAAGGATTCGTGGGTGTAACTAATGCGGATATATTACCCATGTAGTGGTGTGTTTGTAACTTCACAGAAGATTAAATCACTATTTCGTCTAAATGCGTCAAAGAAGTCCAAAAGATGTACGATTTTTCAAACACAAATCTGGAACATTTTGATAAATTGAGTTAAGGGTCGTTTTGGAACAAGCACGACGTAAACTTGGCTAAGTATCTTAGAAGAAGCGCGCAGAGTCATTGTATGATAATGTGCAAGAAAAGTTCAAGTCGCTGACGTTAGGAAACCCGTGAATGACGATATTGAAATGACAACTGACGACGACAGTGAATACAGCAATGGGCCAGTCAATTAGAGAAATGCATTTGGCATATAATATAGCAATAACATCAACACCCGACTTACACGAGGTATACAAACTGATGTAGAACGCTGCAGAAGTCAGTCAGTGAAGATAATGGGAGAAACTTTCCGAGGGAGGAAAAACCATATCTGAGATATACATGCACTCCAGAACTTTTGATGTTGGTCGATACAAACGTGCAAAGTCTTACAGTGTTCGAGTTGATGCAACACTTAGTAATGGTTCATTTGATCTCATTTGGGTTGATACCGACTTGAGCAAATTTTATTCAGGTTTGCAATTCAATTTTATGATGACTCTGGAAAGAACAGATCTGTTTATGTACAAAATCCTGATTCATAAGTTCGAATTACCTTCACACAAAATATTGATAACTCCGTGAAATTTTAATTTATCGACATCGCCTCATCATTCATATAACACTGTACGGACATGTGGAGATAACATAAAGGAGACAGGCTAAAGCAACCAATTAAATAAGGCTGCGTGTATAGAGAAAGTTTAAAGGCATTGGGTAAAAATCAGTGCAAATGATCATGCCTTAAAAAACGTGAACTTTACGGCAGAATTTGTCATTATGAATATTGTACATCACATTTGCTTGGGTTACGTGACGGCCCCGGTGCTCAACCATGCCTTAAATGTGGTATCGGAGTAAAGTCGAGTAATTAGCTTTGTCGACTACGCGGATTCGTACGCGAGTATTATCGCGCACGCAGGCGAAGTGTATAACCTGTCGTGAAAATCAGAGAGATGTCGTCGAGGGAAATAGGAATGAAAGCAGAAAAATATAATAATTGACTGAATCAACTGCAGTTTCTGATCCTGGTCAAACAAACAAAAAATCATAAAAATTGTCAATTAGTGTTTTCTTCTGTTATATACATATATGTGTGTCCCACCCAGTCACATTATCCTGACAGCAGGCCAACCAGTCCTAACACTAACCTCTTAATGCTGAGCGTCTAGCGAGGCAGCTGTTAGTACCATTTTTGCAAGTCTTTGGTATGTCTCAATCGGAGATCAAACCGACGACCTCCAACTTCCAAGGCGGACGCTCTAACCATAAAGCCACCGAAGCGGTGCGTGAGAGCGTGGAATAAGCATTCCAAACGGTATAGCAAAGGCAGGTATACTTGCAATATCTAGACTCGCAGATGAGTCGTGAATGACTGTAACGTATCTTCGTGAAACAGCAACGCAGATGCATATCAAGATTCCTCTACAGGCCAGGAGAGCCGAAATCACACGTGCCATCGCCGATGAATAAAACCACCACAAAACGCAGCTGATATTGCCACTGAAGCTGCCGCGTTTGTATGCCCGAGGTCAACTTGTATAGGCGCGTTGGTTATTTCGAAGATTCATAGGCAGTCATTGCACAAACCAAGCAAAGACACTGTACAATTTCTTTCAAACATGCGTCCGTTGATCATATCAACGGTGGCTTCCCCAATCGCGGAAACCTCCAAGTGTAAGATAAACATTATTCTCGTTGCGGACCTTTCTATATCCCTTTCTGCCGGTTATAACGATGGTACAAGCACATGTACGGATACTTTCACAGTGGTATCGGCGTGATTTTGAACCTTGTCGATACCGAGGCCATCAATAATAAAATAAAGGTTTTGAATCGATCAGTTCTTGATAGACTCTTTCCAGGTACGTGAAAGTTCAGGTAGCTGTTCCCCGCAGAAGCCTTAAATTACACAGGTTGAGTTATATTTTAACTCAGCGTGTATTCCACGCTGAGTAGTAATAAACGTGAAAAACGACGACATCCGATGTCCTGAATGTGCGAGTTTTATCTGCGTTACATCCTGCGTGCAATCACAAAGACCAGCATCGAAAAACAACAGGACCTGTATGAACACGATTTTTACCGACATTGTAAGTTCAAACGACTAAACCATGATATCGCAAACAATGTGCTCCCTTTGAACAGAGACCTTCTTTTTTCGTTTTTTGGCACCAGACAGATGCCCCTGCCCTATTTCCAAAAAAAAGTGAAAAGTGTTTTATGTGTAAGTGTATCCTCCAGGTATGTTGTTTGTTTTATTTTTATAAAAATAATTTTCAATAAAATTTTTTATTATTTTAAACTTTTGTTGGGGTATTTATATTTCCTAGTGTTATCTATAACCCCTATAGATAACACTAGGAAATATAAATATCCCAACAAAAGTTTATCCGAGCCAAGTTTCTTTCACCTAGCTCGAATTCGCTCCCCTAGTTCGTGTTTGTGACCTTTGCAAAAGGTCTCCTTAGTCTCGTGTTTGCTATATGTGTATTGCTATGCGTGTGAATGCTATATTAGTTTCCGTGTTGAGACAGCATATCAGACAAATTTCCCCAGTTTGCCTTAGTACTAGTTTTTCTTTTTCTTTTAATATAATTTATTAATCATTTTGAAAGGGCAAATGAGCGGTGTACTATTTTCAATAGAAAAAAGAAAGAAAAATGCCTAGTGTTTTATGTGCGTGCTTATATGTGTCGCTCATCGCATAAGTTTGAAACGAGGCGGGCTGTACTCGAGTGAGGGTCCATACTTTATTTATCTGTCATATTTCACCCGAGTCGAGTTTTGGTCCCCTCTGTTATTTATTGTGGCCAAAATTCCAATTTATATTAATCAACGATACAGAGAGAGAGAGAGAGAGAGAGAGATTGAGAGAGAGAGAGAGAGAGAATAAGTAGAGGTGTTGTGTTTGTTTTTGTGTTTTGCATGTACTAGTGTTCCATATGGGGTGTTTTTCTTAGGTTCTTTTATGGGTCTTTCCACTTCGCGTGGCGCCATGTGATATAGCCCCATGACGTCATTACCTCTTACTTTCCCAATACAGATACCCTGTCCTTTTGTATATTTAAAGGTAAGGAGAATATTCCCTAAGGATTGTTTGATATTTATATATAAACACATGCAAATTAATAAGTGTTTAATGATATATTAGCCACCTCCAAGGAGATCAGGGTGGGAACGAGGTCATAGCCCGCGTTTGCGTTAGCGCTCGTAATGAGCGCTATACCAATTCCACTTTCTTACCCCTACTCCCTGTTTGGTATTTGGTGTATAAATACATGTAAATTTATTAGTGTTTAACGGCATATTACATTTATATGTTTGTTTGTTGTGTTTTTTTTGGGTGGGGTGGGGGTAATCAATTTTATATTTAATTTTTGAGAGATATCAAGTGATTTTTACTGACTTTAATTAGTCCATAAGTTTTGAAATTTAAATAATTCTATCGGTTATGATGGCCTATCTTAGTTTTTTTTTAATTGTTATTACCTGGCCACAGGCCATCTTTGTTTTTGTAATGTAATCTTTTATCTTTGTTATTACTTTTTTGTCGAAATTCCCGTCCAAATATAGAATATGTTTCCTTTGATATCTCTCTTATTTTTATACATATCTACATGATCAGTTTAATCCGATTATCCTTCCTGCTGTCACATTGTGCGATGGCATGATATTTGATGAAGTTGGATGTTTTACACATGGGACATTTGATTATTGTGCGAATCATCCTTCTTCTCAAAGCAGTCTCGCCTGTTAGCCACGCATTATGCAAATATTTAAATATGAGACTTTGTATTTTAACTGATCCGATGTTGGCCCAGTGCCTCCACACTCTATCTCAGTCTATATGGATGTTTTCCTCCTCTACTTTGTTTCTTTTATTTTTTGCTTCATATTCCCTAATCCAGTCATATGTCTTAGGTATGTCCTTTTCCCAGAGTTCCGTTTTGTCCCTAAACTTGCATAAAAGTTCTTTTGTTTGTCTGAAATGTCTAGGTACTTCTAACGTTTTGCATAATTTGTTATTTTTATAAATATATTGCCTGTTCCTTAAGGTGAAGCCGTACCAATATACGTATAGGGCTTCCCATGGACTTTCTGGTATTGTCGGTAGTCTTTTGAATCTGTTTATAATATTTGTATATTTGTTTTACAATGGGGCATGGTAAGTCTAAGCCCCCTTTTGTTCTAGCTCTATATAATGTTGAATTTTGGACGTAATGTGTCTTGAAGTTCCATATATAGTTTATAATTTCCTTATCTATCTTATTTAAATTTTTATTTTCAGAATCTACAGAGTTTATTATATAGTTCATGTTGGAGTATAGGTATGTTTTTGCTACTTGTGCGCGCTCCATCATGCATAATGGCGTTAGTGCCCAGCTTTCGATATTATGTTTGATTTTTTGGTATATATTTGTGTAGTGTTCTCTTTCTTCGTTTTTCCCAAAGAAGATTCCTAAAGCTTTAACGGTTACCTTGATCATGTGGGGTGGTAAACCGGGATGTTTTCCCCTCCAGTTCCCTATTTTTAGTATTTCTGTTTCATCATGATTTATTTGCGACCCGGATGCTTTTTCAAATGATTCGTATTCCTTTTGCAGGTGTTTAAAGGAATTTTTATATTTTATGAAGTTAGTATAGTCATCGGCATGTTGGAGCATTTTGAAATCCTCGTTCGGATTGGGGATCTTTATACCTTCGATATTATTGTTATTCCGTAGTTTGATACTTAGTATTTCAATTGCTTTTGCGTATAATAGCATAGCTGGTGGGCAGCCTTGCCGCACCGATCTTTGAATATCAAATTTATCCGTGACAGCGCCGTTTACTCTAGCTGTTATTTTATTGTACGGGATTTTAGTCCAGTTTTGGAAGTTAATGCCAAATCCAAATTTCTCTAATACCTTTTGGGTATTGTTATTTTTCAATCTGTCGAAAGCTTTCTCTTGGTCAAAAAGTACAATAGCACCTTCTGTTTCGTTTGCATAGTCAATTATCGTTCTTATATTTAAGATATTATTTTGCACATTTACTCCATTCCCCCCACACGACTGGTTTACATTTATGATTTCATTCATAATTTAGCGCTATTTGCTAAAATTTTGCTTAAAATCTTGTAATATATATTTAGGAGGGAGATGGGCATCCAAGTTTTTCAGGTATTCCCTATCCTCTTTCCCTTTGAATATAATTGTTATTAACCCTTCTCTCATTGTTTCTGTCATGTCATTTTTTAAAAGAATGTTATTATATAAATTTGCCAGAATCGGCGCTAACTCACTTTTGATTTTTTTTATAGAGAATTCCGTTGTGAGTCCATCTCTCTCTGGGGATTTCCCTTTCGCTATCTGACTGATTGTAATTTTTATTTCATTTTCTGATATGAAATCATCACATAGGTCCCTATGTTCTGATGATATCTTATCACATATAATATCTTTTAGATATTCATCTATAGTTAGTTGATCGATGTTTTGTGAAGCATACAAGTTGGTATAAAAATCCTTAGTTTTCCCTAGTATTTCGTTTTTCCCTCCCATTTTCATTTATTTTCTCTAGTTGCTTTCCCTCCCCTTCCTTAATTCCTCTCTTTTATATAGTCCATTTGCCTCTTTGTATATGGTGTTGTATCTTCCCGCTCTTTAATTCAAACCCTCTATTTTCCTCATCAGTGACTTTTTTCAGTTGGTTTTGTAATTGCGTTATCTTTTCCTCTGGCAATTTCCCTTTAAGAAGAATTTTCATTTCTTGTTTTTCCATTTCTTGTAGTTTTTTCCTTTTTATAGAATGATATACTAATTTTTTAATTTTATTTTTTAAATTATCCCAATCCGTAATTATATCCCTGTTACCAATTTTTTTAAAAAGTTTTCTAATTCGTTTTGTATTTCTTCTTTAAAATCATGAACTTCTAAGACTTTGTTGTTTAGTTTCCATACTCCCTTCCCCCATTTTGCTTTACTTAGTATTTTAAAATCGAGACTTATTAGTTCATGATCAGAAATTTTAAAATCATGTCTTTTTGCATTTTTATATATATTTTCCTGAAAACATGTTACATAGAACTTGTCTAATCTACTAGTTTTTTCATTTTTATACTCATATGTGTATTCGATCCAAAGTAAATTTGTTTCTCTGTATATATCATTTATGTTTCTGTATAAGTTCTTCCATTATACGTTTTGCAGTTAAATCATTTATTGTTAAGCCTCCAACTCTGTCAATATCGTTCCCCATCCAATTAAAATCACCCCCTATAATACATGGTTCCATTGTGTGATTATTTAAATATTTGTGTACATTTTGAATAAAGTCATGCTTTTTATATCTAGTTGCTGGAAAATAGACGTTAATAATAAGAATTGATTCCAGCTTTATGTGAATCATCCTACCCTTGAAATTTTCATCCTTGTCCAGCCTTTCCCAGTTTAAACCCCTCCTATTTTTAATTATAGTTGCTACACCCCGCCCTTATGTCATCACTTCTATAATTATTAGTAATCACTACTGCATTTAACTCTTCTTTTAATTTTGTCTTATATTCATTTAAAAAAATGTTGTGTTTCCTGAACCAATATTTACATCATATTTATTTAAATCTATTAATTTGTTTTTCTTTCCCCTTATCTAGTCCATTTGTATTTATTGATGCTAGTGGGAAGTTTTTATCCTCCATTTCCGTTTCCCTCAGGTGGCCGCTCTGTTATTTTCCTTTATTTAAAATTGATTCCAAGCATTTGTAGTAATATTATTATAAATTTATGTTTGTCTAAATGTGAGATATATTAATTTGAAATTTGAGTGTCTGGGGGCACAGGGCCCCCATTGGTCACATCTTTGGTGTTTGATCCACCTTCTCTCGCAGATTTTGTTAGTTCAATGTTATAGCCTATATCTGTCAATTCCATGTCTGTTCCATTTAATACGTCCATTTCATTTTCCGTATCGTTTTCAATTTCTCTTTCTAGGTGTTCTCCACTTGCTTTCTCTATGGTTTCTTCTCTTTTTTCCTCGCTGTCTGATTTGTCTGTGATGTCTGAGTTATGGTTTCCCTTCCTTATAATTTTCTTTTTTTTCCCCACGGCTACTTATATTTCATCTGTCTGCGTGGTGTCACTTATGGGTGATGTCGACGCTGATAGTGATTTCCCGTGTTGTCCCTTTCTTAGCGGTGCTGTAGGGGTTGATGTCAATGGTTTCAATCCAACGATATCGTCCAGGGCCGTCTCTTCTTGTATCTCTCCCTCTATGCTACTTTCCTTTTCTGATAGTATTTGGAATCTGTTTCTCAAGTTGATCCCCGTTTGCTTATCACTTTTTGTTTTCTTGATAGGTAGTTCTCCCACTTTTCCTTTTCTTGCGATTTAGTAATTTCATCTACATCTTCACTCTGTTGTTCGTGTTCTATCTCCATCCTCTATTCCCTCCCTTTGAGGTTGTTCTCTTCGTTCTGTTATTGATTCGTCTTGTGTTTGTTTGTGTTTGTATGTTTCCTTCCTGGGCCCTTATTTCAGACAGGACTTTTGCTAAGTCTTGCTGCATCCTGTCCATGTCTGCGTTCTCCAGATTTACATGATGCTATGCCGCTTTGTTAGCATATGTCTGCCTCTTAACTACATTATTGGGCATTCGCCCCTTACAGTCTCTCGGGGCATGCCCTACTTGACGATATCTGGGGCAGGTCCTCTCTTGTTCACATCCTCTATACCAACTGCGTATGGGGAAACCCATGACGTAAAAATAGGCCGGTATTTTGTTGGCCTCGTGTTTGAATACCGATACCGATAGGATCCTCCCTCCAGTTTTAATTTCCTTGAAGCCATACATGGTGGTCATCTTCCCTGATGCCACCATGACCTTAAATTTATTTTGTATTTTCTCTGCTATCTCGCTCGTGTTAACTTCAAGTGGCAGTCCAGAGAAAAAAACTTCCACCATTTTGGGTCCTATCTCCCTCACGATTGGTTCTGTTTGTGGACTTTTGCTGTTATCCCTTTTATTTCTATATTGTTTTCTTTTAACAATGGAGTATCCTTATTCTTGGGGTATAACACAAACCTTCCTATCCCCCCACTTTGTAAACTGTCAATGTCATTTATGTCGATCCCCCTCACTCTTAACGCCGTTAAAATTTCCGCTTGCCTTGATATGACTTCTACCTGCCAAAAGTCAATGGTTTGACACACGCCAGGGTGGTAGGCTACATCCCTTTGTTGCCCCTCTGACCCCTCTATTCTGGTTTCGGTCGATTCGATTACCCAGACATTCATGCAGGGGCTTAACGTTGACCTGTTACTGTTGAATAGTCCATAGACGAAGTTATCATTATGTGCGGATAAATAATTTTCTACGAATGACTTTCCGGTACAACAAGTACGTGAGGAGGAAATATCCATGTAGATGCTGCATGCATGTATTTATCACCCACCATCTGCTTGACGACCACCTGGGGTAGAATCAGTGGGGACAAAAATACAGCGCACAATCATGCCAGAGCCTAGCTATGATGTTCTTAAATTCATCGCGGTTCAACGGAAATGAAGGTCCCGTATATTATTTACGCTGACATTCGAATGTTTGAACATTTCCGTGAACAACGCAGAAAATCAATCAAGTAGGGTGCAAGTTGCTCAACATGCGGAATTTTTAACACTGCTGTTAGACGCGAAGCCGCGAAACGTTGTACCATGCCAAATATTCGGTTGAAGTCTTTATTAAATCGTCTGAAGTTACGGTGACATGAACCCGGCACCAGCTCTCTCTGCCTGACATGATTATGACCTATTATGCCATTTTTTCAGTTTTCCACAGCGAATCATAGCTGGATCTGTGGAGCTTTCAGTTCCACCACGACTAGCCGTTCGAAAGTTCTCGATCACTATCACACCACTGGCACATACAGAGGAGCCGCACACAGCGTATGAAACCTGAGGCTGAGAATTTACACCAACAAAACACAGAGTGTAGTCGTGTGATTATACCAGTGACTGGGAAAAGTATGCTTAAACTCTGCTGCCACCGACTGACGCCTTCTATTTTCAACTGTCCCGCGATGGGTATTTCCGCCACCTACTACACGCACGCAAACAATGTTTGGCCCATATTCGGTTGTAAATCACGATCAGCATATGTGCAGGAATCGGGCACTAGAATCCTAGTGATGGAAAGAGAAGAGGCAAAGAAGATACCACCATTTTTCTACGTCATGGGTTTCAGGATAAAAACGTGGTATAGAGGGAGTGAGATGGACAGGGTATGCCCCATGTGCAAGCAAGTGGGACATGCACCCAAAAACTGCATAAATGGAAACATAAGACCGGACAACACTGGCACATATGCAAGCAAAGTGGCCACAAATAAAATAATAACACCATTACCGACAGAAATAGAACAAATGATAGAGAAGGCAAGAGAGAATACGGAGGGACTACAAACAGAAAAAGAAAATGTCCAGAAACCGGAAACAGCGCAAATAGAAGTGACAAACCGCCAGTGGGACAAATTTTTAAGCCCCTATAAAACTGGACCAGCCATAATACCAACTAAGGAGGGGATAACTCTCAGCAATAAATATGGTGCTCTACAAGGAATAGAAGAGGGAGAAGAAGAAATAACAAGTGGGGAGGAAGAAGATACAAATATCTCTGGAATGACCCCCTTGGATTACTCGACACCACTGACACACAAAAGAATTCACAAAAGGAAGGCAAGGACGCCCACACCGCCCTCACAAGAAGAGGGAACATTTATAGACACATCACCAGAAAAAACAGTGAAAAAAAAGAGGGACCAAATGGAACGAGGAAATGAGGAGGAGAGCGATAGCGGAGGGGATAATGAAGACGAGGAGACAGAGACCGGGGACTCGACAAAGGACACGAACACAGAGACAAATACGGATACATGGATATACCAGAACACGACGGAAAGCATGGAAACGGAAACGGAAAACACGACAGATGGGACAGAATTTACGGAAAAGTCACAAACAATAATTGAGAATAGTTCAGGGGGTACCCAGTTTCCCCCACAATACATTACTATAACTTAAAGAATTAATATAACTATTAATATTATCAATATTAAACGAACATACTTTGAATATTATTAAAAATTACAACCAGCGGCAACCTGGGGAAACAAAAATGGAGGAAAAGAACTTCCGGATTCTGTCTATTAATACAAATGGGATTAATAAGGAAAAAATTACTAAATTAAGTACAATAACAAATTATGATATCTTGTTTATACAAGAAACACACAATGGGTTCACTAAAGAATTAATCAAATTATGTGAAGAACAAATGGATGGGATTTTAATTTTAAATAACTATGTAGAAAATGATATTAGAGGAGGAGTGGCAGTAATTATAAAAAATAAAAGGGGGATACAATGGGAAAGGAAGGAGGAAGGGATTTTTTTAAAAGGCAGATTACTACATATTATGTATGTGCACCAGCAAATAAATATAAGAAACAAGAATTTTTGAATAATCTTAATAAATATATTGAAAAATATAACATGGAAAAACTTATAATAGGAGGGGATTTTAACTGGGTGGGAGATGTAATAGATAGAAAGCGTGGAATTCTAACAATTAATGATTTAAGATTCAAACCAGAAATAGAAACCTTCGTTAATAACCATAAATTGGTAGATATTTATAGACATTTAAATATTTTAAAAACTGAATATACATATGAATACAAAATAAGTGAAGGCAGTAGGATAGATAAATTTTATGGAACAGTTTTTAATAAAAACATGTACAAAGAAACAGGAATTGAGGATTTTAAAATATCAGATCACAAATTAATATATTTAGAAATAAAAATAAAAAATTCATCCAGATGGGGCACAGGAACATGGAAACTAAATCGTAAAATCCTGGACTCACAAGACCTAACAAAAGAAATTCAGGAAGAAATACTTAATTTTAAATACAAGGGGAACAATGACATAATCAAAGAATGGGAAGAACTAAAAAAAAACTTTAAAAATATATCGATAAGACATTCACAAATAAGGGCATACAGGAATAAAAAGGAAAAGGAAGCCATTTTATATACACTTAAAGATAAACATAAAAACAATATCACGAAAGAAACAGAAGAAACTCTAACAAAAAAACTAAACAAAATAAAGGAAGAAGAAATTAAAGGGAGAGAAATACGGGCGGGTAAATATACAAATATATATAAAAAAGCGGAGGGACTATTCAAAAGAGAGGAAATCGGGGGGGGGGGGGAGAAAATTTTAGACAGAATTAAAATAGGGAATAAAATAACTACCGATAAAAACGAAATATTAAATCACGTACATAATTATTATAGCGATCTATACAACTCACAAGCAATAGAAGGGAAAATCATTGATGACTATTTTGAAGGAGTAAAATGCGAAACGATAACGCCACATCATAAAATCTTATGTGACGATTTCATTTCGCTAAATGAAATTAAAACAGCAATACAAAATCTGTCACTAGGGAAAGCACCAGGGAGAGATGGACTCACTGCAGAATTCTATCAGAAATTCAGTAGTGAGTTGTCGCCAATTTTAGAATGGTTGTATAACAATATACTATTAAGAAATGACAAAATGACTGAAAGTATGAGGGAGGGCACGATTACATTAATTTATAAGGGAAAGGGAGAAAGGGAAAATATCAAAAATTGGAGGCCCATCTCCCTCCTTAACACAGACTATAAAATTCTTAGTAGGATACTAGCCGAGCGGGTAAAACAAGATATGGGGAAAATAATAAATAAAAATCAAACATGCGGAACCAAAGGACGAGACATACAAAATAATATTCTAAATATCAGAACTATCATTGATTATATAAATACTTCGGGTCAGAGGGGTGCTATGGTACTACTCGACCAGGAGAAAGCCTTCGACAGATTAGAACAAAACTATATACAGAAAGTTTTAAAGAAATTTGGATTTGGGAAAAACTTCCGAAATTGGACTAAAATCCTGTATAATGGAATTACTTCAACAGTACAGGTTAACGGAGCCAGCACAGATAAAATTGACATAAAAAGATCGGTGAGGCAAGGATGCCCCCTGTCGATGCTATTATACATGATAACGATTGAAATGCTAAGTATAAAAATACGTGAGAACAACCAAATTAAAGGAATTCAAGTCCCGAACATAAAAGAAGAAATTAAAATGCTTCAGCACGCAGATGATTGCACTAACTTTATAAGGGATGCCAATTCATTCAAGTACCTTATGAGTGAATATGATAAATTCGGTAAAGCATCAGGTTCCCAAATCAACCACGGAAAGACCGAAATTTTAAAAATAGGCAACTGGAGGGGAGATCACTTTGGGATAACCCCCAATCTAATAAAAGGTACGGTCAAAGCATTAGGAATATACTTTGGCAATAATGAAGATAAAGAAAATTATAACCTTATTAAGAACAAAATAACCAAAAGTGTGAACATCTGGGCTCTAACGCCATTATGTCTCATGGAACGGGCACAAGTAGCAAAGACATATATGTATTCAAATATCAACTATATAACTAAATCAATTGACTTTAAAAATGATAGGCTAAAAATAATAGATAACCAAATTATTGACTATACCTGGGATTTTAAAACTCACTATATTAAAAAAGAAATACTTTACAAAGCATGGGAAAAGGGGGGTTTAGCACTTACTAGTCCAACTATACTAAAACAGTCAAATATAATAAATAGGTTTAAAGATTTAAAACCCATACCAGATATGGCATGGGAAGGACTTTACATATATTGGTTTGGTTTTTTAATGAGGCATAGGAAAGACATATACAATAATAATAAACTAAGCAGACTACTGGAAACACCCAAAAAGTTCAGGGAAATTAGAGAAATACTTATGAAATATAGAGACAGAACAGAACAGTGGGAATTAGAAAAAGACAAGACATACAATTGGATTAGGGAAGATCTAACCGGGAAAACTAAGAGTAAAGTAGAGTTAGAAAATATATATGTAAACTGGGATAAAGCATGGGGAAACTGGGTGAAATTAGGGTCCTTAAAAATGCAAAGCCTCTGTTTCAAATACATGCATAATGCATGGTTGACCGGAGAAGTCGCAGTGAGGCGGCACATGATCAGAGTATCGCCGAAATGCCCACTGTGCAAAAAATACAATTTTACTACATACTATAATACAATGTGAAACAAGACAGACTCTAAGACAGAAGATAATTGATGAAATTAAAAAGAAGACTACATACAAGACGCAGAATCTACTATATCTCGACGGTAATTTTGACAAGAAAACCTTGTACACAGTGACAAATTACATAGTAGACACCACGATGAAATGTGGACAAATTATAAAAATTGGAAGAGACTGACGGACAACCCTCTGCAAATCGCAAACCTCCCATTTAGGGGAAGTAGGGGGAGGGACAGGGCCCTTTATGGAGTAAGTACTATCAATGAACCACAGGGCTATATCACAAGGCGCCACGCGAAGTGAGCAGGTCTGTGGAAGAGAATGGAAAAAGCCCATAAAGGGAATTACAATAATACAACATAACACAAAAGCTGACTCTTAACATTTAGTCTTACTTCTTTTTCCTTGCCTACTATATTCTCACTCTTCTATTTCTATACAAAATTTAGAACAAAAATAAACTTTAGAAATTTTGGAAATAAATAACTAGAAGACAACCTGCTCAAGAGGGGAGAAGTACAATAAATAAATAAAATACTGAACCCACCTCGAGCACAGTTGTCTTAATTGAAAAATACGAGAGCGACACCATATAGCAAACATATAAACCACTAGGGTTTTAATTTCACAACAACGCAACGCTATCTCGTCCAAAATCAAAATTATATAGCCTCCGAGAGAGGTGATAGGACAACTGGGCTGAGATTTGAACACCGCTGAAGTCCCTACATAGAAACAATATATAGCAAACACAACACATAGCACCAACATATAACACACACGGGACGTAAGAGACCACTAGCAAGGTCACCAAAAGATCAAAGGGAAGCAAAACCGAAATTAGGTGATGGAAATTTATTTCGGAAAACAACCCTTTATACACACTAGGGTCATTTGGAATACCCCGACAAAATTCTAAATAAAACTTGCTTTGTAAAATTCTTTTAATAAAAACAACAGATACAACAAATCATTGGGGGAAACATAAACACATAAAACTACTTTCTCTTTGACTAAGTAGGGGTGGAGGGGCATCTGTCTGGTGCCCCCCCCCCCCCCCCCAAAAAAAAAAAAGAATGTGTTGCTGTTCGCGGATTTGTTATATAGATGTTTCGTGATATAGTCACGCGCATGTATCAGCTCTATCCCGCATATTACTTCTCACCACTGGGAATCATTCCGAATGGTTTGAGATGCACTTGTCAAAAACCAAGATCGAGTTTGAACTTGATGAACATTTGTTTATTGAGACGCGTTATCCGCGGTAAAATTTCTATAGCCAATCATCGTCACGCCCGTGGTCAGAATACGACCCGGCTCTCCAAAACAGTCTCAGCACAAATAATCTGTATTACTTGGCAATGATGCAGTCAAAGCCAATATGCTCGTTCACGTCGATTGATTCCGCGGACATAGACGTAAATAACTACGATACCAAACGACTATCCATACTTCCAAGGTTTCTATCTATTATCGGGACTTAAATGTAACATAACAAAAACAAAAGCTATTTGGATTGGAAACAGGAAATTTTCTAATGAAAGAATATGTCCCGAAATGGGCCTAATTTGGTCCTCTTCGAACTTTACACTCCTTGGCATAGAATTTTCTCCAGATTTACAACAGATGGTGGAAATTAATTATATGAAGAAACTAACAAAGGCAAAACGAATACTGGCAAGCTGGAGTCAAAGACATCTGTCAATAGTTGGTAAAGTAATTGTTGTAAAGACTCTTGTTCTGCCCATATTCATACATCTTTTTTCAGCACTCCCTAACCCATCAGCAAAAGTTGAAGCAGAACTAAATCGCACGTTATTTAAATTTGTATGGGGTGGAAAAGTAGAGAGAATAAAACGTAATATACTAGTTTCCCCAGAAAACGAGGGAGGACTAAATATGATACACATATTTTCATTCATTAGGTATATTAAGATAAGATGGGTTAAAAGATTGCTGGAAAAGGAAGATGGAACGTGGCAGAACTTAGTCAATACAACTATACTCAGAAATAAAAAGGATATTTGGAATTTAGGGAGAAGGAAATTAGAAGAATTTAGTAAGTTCATTAAAAACAGTTTTTGGAGAGATGTAATTTGGCAGTATCTAAACGAAAAGAAGAACCGCAAAGTCCTAACGAGTATCTATCCATGAGTATTTTAAATTTTGTCCCCCCTAAAATGATTTATCAATACAAATCCTGGACAGAAGCTGGTTTTGAAATTCTGAACGATCTAGTAGATGATCACGGTAATTTAATACCTTTTGAGATAAAAAAACAAAAAACTGGAAGCGATGATTTTTTGAAATACTTCTCCTTAATATCCAGAATTCATAAAGCATGGAAAGATGTCATAAAAAAACCACCTAGTACATAATAATTTTGATAAGCAGGAGGATAAAATAACGAACTTGCGAAAACAAGATTCACTCAAGTTTGTTTACAAAGGTCTTTTACAGGAAACTAAAAGGCAACACACTGCGAAGCAAGAAGCTTGGATGCAAGTATTTAATAAAAATATAAGTAGTGAGGAGTGGTCTGATATATATAGCCGGGCAAAATGCTGTACCAAGGATACCAAGTTGATCTCTTTTAACTTTAAATTAATCCATAGAATAATCGCTACTAATGATTTTCTTAAAAGAATTAACATATTTGATGACAACAAATGTACTTTCTGTAAGAGTGAAACTGAAAGTATTGAGCATCTCTTTTATGACCGCAGTATTACTTCACAGTTTTGGTACCGTTTTATTGAAGTTTTTGCACCTTTTTGCCCAAATATTGTACATCTGTCCAAAAAAGAAACATTTTTAGGAAGTGAACAACTGGACAGTTTGGGTAATTTTCTGCTTATTTTGGCAAAATATTATATTTATACTTGCAGATTCAATATGAAAAATCCTTCTATTTTTGCTTTTAAGCAAATAGTTGCAATGCATAAGAACATTGAAAAATACACTGCTAAGGTAAATAAAAAAGAGGACCAATTTCTTCAAAAATGGACCTCAACAATGAACATTTAACTTGTCTCTGACTTGATGGTAAACAGGAACAAAATATTGTAATATCACAAAGGCCATGTCACCTAGATTGTGTGCCATATGCATGTGTATATGCGTGCGTGTGTGTTTTCTTTTTTACTTTCTCTGTAGATTATATTTATTATCCCTAGATTATCTGATAACCAGAAATGTTTGATTGTAAGGTGACCCTGGGATGGTTCCCCGACCCATTGGTCAACCTATTACGGGGTTAATAAAAAAAAAAAAATAACAATAACCTATATAAATATATGGGAAATCACAAAATTCAATTTGTCATAAACCACTCGACCGATTTTCATGAACGAAATACCTTTCTATCGGACTCCATGAGACAAGTATTTCAGTGAATACTGTATCCAAAATGGCACTATCTGTTCGGAAAACCGTAACCATAACCCTGTCACAAGAACACAAATTTTCTCACAAATGCCTCAGCTGATTTTTATCAACGAGGTGTCATTGGATTCGTCTCTTCAAGATGCATCTTTACATTATAAATTCTATACTTGATTATTTCAATTCCAGTCTCTCTGTTTTTACCCCAGTACATAGTAAAAAATAAATTTGAAAAACGTGCAAAATGCTCCTTATTTTGTCAATGAATTCCTATCAGTGAGTACTTATCTTCTATGTGTGGCATCCTTGACAGGCTTCAGGTTATATCAAGGATTAAATAAAAAGTGACTTCTTTGTTACAACATTTTTAATATGTCAAACCCTAAGTACATTGTTGAGTTCATCATGTGGTATTTTCCATTGATACATTTATCCAGACTATACTATTACTTGGATTTCAATTATTATTATATTATTTTTATTACTAGTAGTAGTACTTGTGTATAATACTTACCTTTCCGCTTTGCATTGTACATGTCTTTTACATGTTACACTGTAATCTTATTTTGTGTATAATGTAATTTTTTGTGCTTATTTAACAAGATCTTAATGGAACCAATTGTCATCTTGTTTATGTTAAAAGTCTATTTAGATTAAAAGAGATTTTTATAATTGGAAAAAAAACAAAAACTATCCATACTTCTTTAAGTTACCTGGAGTATCCAGAGGAGCTGCGTAAAATCCAAAATGATTAACTGCTGTTCACCGAAGTACTGTCGGTACCCCCTAACCCTGCGAATAGCTGTCACCATCTGCGTGCAAGCGTAGATGATTCCGGATTTAAGATTACAGAATGTGTCAAGCTTGTACCGAGTCTGTGTAAAAACTTCATTATGTCATCAATTTACAGTTGTATCTGCTGATGGAGATTCGTCTGCTGCAAGTCCACCAGGTGGAATGATTTCGCCAGAGCCTATTGATGGCGCCGTATATACAAATAAATACGGAACTGCACATGTTCTAACGAGCTCGAGAAAGACTTTTCAAACGAATAAATAATGCTCCCTTTGAGAAAACCATGGGAAAATGCAGAGGCATATCTGCGTTGATCTCGTCCAGGATAGCGAGCAAGACAAACTCAACAGGCTGAGTGTGGACTACGCTTTCCAGTCCCTGAAGACCTTCATTGGTGGACTCATTGTCGTCTACAGTAAGAAAGCGAAACTGTAGTTGACAAAACCAATTTATGCTGGTACGTCTGTACTGCACTTGTCTAAATTAGTAATGAACGAGTTTTACTTTGACAAGATCAAGTCACAGTACAGTTTCACGATTAAGCTGCTGTACACACTCGTTGCTGATGCACATAACCACCAATGACGTATATGTGAACATAGGCGAGGCGTTGCTGGTAAACCAATTTGACATCAGTGAATACCTGACAGTGCATCCACTGTTTAGCAAAGAGAGCAAGAAAGTTGTGGGGAAATTCATAGATGCTTTGTGTATCATAAAGCACAGCTTCATGGAAACACATTGATGTTTTCTTAAGAGATTCCTGTCATGTAACTGAGTTTTGCAAGGTTATACCGTATATACTCGCGTATAAGCCGAAAAATTTAGGAAACAAATAAAGCCTGGAAGAATGGGGGTCGGCTTATCTGCGGGTCAAGGTCCAAGTCTGAAATTTTTAACGCTTTTTTCCCTTGATTTTTTGTAATTTATTGCTTCTGTCGATCGCCGAAGATGAGATCACATGCCTAATGATGCCACATGGCTCATAAGATTTGTGCTGTCGTGAGGAGAAACAAATATTTTATTTCTAACTTAAGTGGTAGGATAATGAATGAAAAACATGTTTTAACGTATTGACGTGTATTTGACAGATGTCCATCCACCAGAAAATGCAGCCATACATGATATTTGACCCACGGTGGTGCGTGTATTTTCCAAAAGAACCGCCATATTAGTAATCTCCAGTCAAGTATTTAACCCTCAGCTAATCAGTAATCATTGAACTCTACGGTATCGTACAAACGCACGCTAGCTTATTTCAGTGTAAATATGAAAAGAATCTACGTAAAAAATAAAAGAATTACGATACTGAAGGTATATATGACAAACATTCTGATCGAGAGTAGAAATACATGTACGATAGTCTTAAAGGAACAATATCGAGAGGCTCCATAAGGGTTTGTTGCGCGCACGCTTAGGAAGGGTAAATAACAGGGCAATATACCAGTCAGCTTGAATAATTGTAAAACAATATAATTTGTGGAATTTCTTTGAATAGTGTTTTAGAAGTAATCGGCAGCCACAGTTTATATACTACTGTTGTTTGGTTATTAGTAAAGCAAAGTGGTTTGTTAGCGGTTGAGTGTTGTATAATAGCTACCATATGCTTAATCTGTGGTAAATGCCTCGGGGATAATATGCATAGATCTCGCTAGGATTTTAAAACTAGGAGTCCATGACTCCCATTTTGGTAAAAATAGGAATCCCACCATCAAAAGTTGCAGTCCCTTCTTTCCTACAGAATCAACATAAACGTACGTGCATCTATTTGTAGAAGGAGGTTTTTGTAATGTAATCACTCACTATAATAGAGCTTCATTACAAATGGTCCATTGATGTGATCGCAATTTTTTTTGGTTTATTTATTTGTCTACGTCCTTGTAGTAATTTTAGGCAATTATTAAATAGTATCTTATTTGCTGTCCCCCCCCCCCCCGTATTTTCGCAAATACGTGTCTGGTCGGAAAACAGATTAGACCTTAAAGCGCATCTCGCGAATTCCACAACATACCATTGTCCCATACGTTTTCTGGCCTACATACTTTTCAATTTGAAGTTAAATCTTTAATCAAATAATACATTGGCGTTGCTTTCAATGATCTGTATATTTTTCTGAAAATAGTTGCCCGATGGTTTAGAAAACAGACAATCTAATAAACTGGTACATCCCAGACTTAGCGAAGTCCGCCATTATTTTCCGTTAGGCCTAATGGTTCACTTAGAGTTTCAAACTAATTTTATGACGAAATAGTGTACACGAGACAGTTAATAATCACCGATTCTGATCTTAAAACACAGGTTTGTATGTTTTATCATTAAAGGGTATCATGCAGGAAATTGATAGTTGCTACTTTGCTCGGAAAAGGGTTAATAGATAATCAGCTATCAAAACATATGCTTGTGAATGGGTAAGAATTTGTTTGTCAACGTAATTGATATCAAAACTAAGCCTAGCTACTGATGTACTGATGAATACATTTTGATACAACACTAAAACTAACCCGGCTAAGGCGAGCTGCATTTTTAAAAAAAAGTATGGTCAGTCAGTGTACCTCTTAAATAGCTCTTGTTCGTCCATCAGTGATATTAAATTTTGTCAATCCAAGTCAGGACTTATTCCAAACACTAAGCTAGGCATCACACACTTTCTTACAATTGGCTACTGTCCTATCCGAACTATTAATGCTAGCAGCTTTAGCACTCTTCTGAATCTCGTTACAATCTTCGTAAGTTTGCCGTTTAACCCCAAAATACTTATCCAAATTTATGAATGGCATTTTGTCTAAGTCTCAACATGTCTTGATTCTCGTGCACTACTTATTCCGATACATTCGGAAATGAACACAGTAACGAAAGCTAAAGTTATTTGATGTACTTTTATAATAGACCACATATACATATCTGGGTCTTTCTGACTCTGAATTCAATGACTGTAAATATCAGTACATTTTCGCATCCGGCCGCCAGTCAAACAAAGCCTTTGATCTTGCCGCACAGTTATTGCATCAAGTTCTTTTTGATGTACTCATATAATGGCAACATGTATGTACATCAAGGGGTCTTTCAGTCACTGAATTCTGTCATTGTAAATATCAGCATAGCTAATTATCATCACATTTTCTCACAAAGCGGGTGGCTGAAGCAGGACTGGCAAGTCTTTGAAATTTGCCGCACACCTATAACATGAGTACGGAGGACTCCCGCCTCAGGGACTTTCTGCGTCCCAGATCAAAAATTGGCGTCCAAATACGCGTAATTAAGCGTTTCCGAGATCTCTGATAGGTTTGTTTTGTTGCACAATGCCAATGACTTTACTAATCAGATGTATTGTTTAATGAGATATGGTTGTGGACATGGTTTCTGCTCAAAGTTATGAACTGTCACAATGCTTGAATTATGTCCACGCTGAAACCAATCATATTTTGATCAATTGAATCACACTATCGGATGACCATGATGACAATGACGACGTATATGATGAAAACACGCCCGTAATAGAAACCGAGTTTCGTGAACTGTTTGGCGAGTCTGATACAGAGCCAGATTTTGAAGGATTCTAAAAGTGATAGAACTTTTATAATTCATGATTTTAGAATGAGTATTAATTAAATTTCCATTAGAACTTAACACTTTAGAATTGTTTTTATTTCAACATATAAATTAGTTTTCTTACTTTTATTTTATTTAATAATGTGATTTGCTGAAATAAACGTATTCAGAACTCACTTTGTGCATCTTGTGATGTACCGGTAGCCTAAAAATTATGGGTCGGCTTATACGCGGGTCATGCACTTTATAACAATTTTACCACTTCAGTTTGGGGGGGGGTCAGCTTATACGCGAACGGGCTTATACGTGAGTATATACAGTATTCAGTGTCAAACACAGCCATGTTTTGATGCAATCTGGCATGGCATTGGTGTCACTGATGGCAAAGTTGAGCAGTCAGCACTGATCAGAGAATCATGTTTTGTTGTCATTTATGAAATTCGGAGATGTGTCAATGCTGTTGCTTCTCGTACTCATTTGATTTGTCAAACACCATTCAGGGACAGTTTACATGGCAAATAAGTACCAACATCATCTCATTGCACCAAAACACATGTTCATAGGGTTTCAAAATATAAATCTATTGGAAGATGGGCAAAAACATAGCATGATGATATATGACAATTTAGAAATGTCTTGAGTTTTCTCTATGGTTAAATGGTCATCAGAAAAATAATAAAGCTGCATGTGCACATCACAAGGCGTGATCATACATGCACCAGCATCATGAGACCTGTATAAGCAGTCCATGACTGACATGTACTTTCATGCATGTGCAAATGCTCTTGGTGTTAATTATAGATGCACTGCTGCGATCGTCTCTGTAAGACTGTGTAGAGGGCACAGGTCTCCAAATGAGATGGCAGTGATCAGTAAAGGTGAGTGCTTAACACCACTTGGCTACCTGGGGCTGCCCCCATCATTCATGCTTGTAAAAATGGCACAGTTACACTAACAAACAAAACCAAGGAAATGTATCTTGAACAATATTTAATCAAGTTGTAAAGTGCAATTGTGCAAACATTTTACTGTTAAACAATATAAAATCCTATATACATGAAGACTATGTGAATTTGTTCTCCAGGTAGATGGTCTCTGGTGGTATAACTTTCTCAGTAAGGTCCTCTTCAACTCCTTTTAGGGCCCAATCATGCTGGCAAATTTCCAGGGCCTCCCATTCTGCCTTGAAGGCCTTGGAAGGGTCTGGAGGAGCCATCATTCCAGATCCAGACATCTGGTCCTGCATCACTTTAGTTTGATCAGCAGCTGTAACAAAATATGTATCATAATTTATAGCACAAGGTATACTTTTTGGAATGTGGAATATCCAGACTAAAGTAAAAGTCACATGTCATCAGCGGACAACTGATGCAATGATAACATTTGAAAAAATAGATACTGAAAAAATGATCAGTCAAAGATTGTAAAATATGTGTAAGGTCAATTATTACTTGCAGAAAAGAGAACTAATTTTGATGAGATTTTCAATCATGTTTACTGTTATGCCTGTAACTTTTTCTAACTCAAATTGAAATCTCTTTTAAATGAATGCTGCTTTCATTAAATTCAGTTATTATTCTTTTTAAATAGAATGCATTATGCTTTCAAAATGACGGGAAATTATTCCTGAATGACAATACAGAAAAAATCTGCAATTTATAACGATGTAAATATTTATACAGCAACCAACACCAATTAATATCTGAGGTAACTCCAAATAGCAGAGTGGTGGTTATTTTTGTCAGAAATTATATCATTAGGACTGGTACATTTTGTATTTTAGCTGGAGCTAAGGATACATCCACTCATAGGCGTGTTTCAACATTTGAGCTCTCAGTATGTGAAAGCTGATAAGATCTACTGAAGTTAACATAATCAAATCTAACTGATCTCACATCTTAAGCAAAATACGACCAACTGACAAATTTTACAGAAATAAGATAAATAGAAGGATTTCCATGTCATATCTTCCTTGGTGGCTGATGTAAAGGTCACAGTCACATAACTTGCACTATTTTAATGAATCACCTCTTTGTGACACTAGATGTCCATTCAAAGTGTACCCTATTATGAATGTTTAAAGAGCTCGTTAGCTTGTTTTGCCTGAGTCTGACCACTCAGAATCCAAAATGCATCATCACTGTTAGGTAACTTATCTTGAAAACCACTAGAACATTTGAAGATTGCTCAGATCCTTTATGCCTGTGGCTATTATAAATATTTGCTCCATCACACACATCAGAAAAGGATGAATACATGATTGGTTAACAAACACAAGTAGCCAATCTGATGCAGCATTATAAACGTGGACAGTGACCAAGATTGGATCAGCTTGATATATGGCTCAGTCTGAGTGAGTGTTCTTACAGAGATCAGTCACTATAATTTCAAACAGCACTTAAGCCAACATTATAGTTATCTTGATTGAACACATTGTCATACAACATGGACTGTGTTTAAGGCTGAAGCAATACACAGACAACTTTTGTCTAATTCTCTGTGTAAAATATGCATTAAAGATGATATCTATTGGTACAGTTATAACCTACATAAAGCTAGCTTAACCATTTCTAAAAATTTGTAAATTTTATATAATTTGCAATACATCCATACCGGGTGAAATTTTTTTAAATTATGGAAATTCATGTGGGTTGGCATCTCTGCATTTGGGTTGGATATTGTCTCAAACGTAAGTCCTCGTTTGGTAAGAAAAAGTCACAGCTGAATTAAAAGCAAACATAACCTGAGATCTAGTATGGCTAAATTTTTATTTTATGAAAATATTTCACTAGAACAACATTCTTACCTAGTCTATTTAGTACTGCAGTGAACACAAACTTACCTCTTATGCCTTCATGCAATTTATACATTTTACTTCTGCAATAAGGTTGTACTGAACAGATGGTACAAATACTTGATTTTCAATTATTTAAACTAAAATATTTCCATACACATTGATGTTTTTCAAACTTCATTTCTATTTTCAACATTTCTTAAGTTAATATCTATAAATAAAGTAATACTTTTCTGTTGTCGGTCCAGGTGCCCACTGATCAAAAGGGCATCTCATTAGGGGGAAACCACTGTATAAGGGAGATAACTCCAGAAACTTGTTTTGAGTTTAAAGCCATTTCTCAGCTCAAGAGAGGCTATACATGGTGGTCAGTATACTTGGTGGAGGAACAAGGTAAGAACGCAATAAGAACCAACTACCCAAGGGAAGCTACTAGCAGCTTTCTCACATACCCACACTGGTTGAGCTGAAGACTCTAACCTATGTGGACAAAGGTGAGATGGCAGCGACTGGTAAAGGTAAGTACTCAGCCACCTGGGGCCCCAGCTCCAGAAAGTACATAACATGTATTACTGAACGATGGTAATCAAGCAATTGAAACCAGTTATTGACATAATAGGCATCAGTTCAAACAATAACATTTCAATTTAGTGCAATATAAAAACTGTCCCTATTCAAACTAATATTGCATGGAATAATCATATGGATATTACTTTAACTTTAGACAAGTGGATATTACTTCCACTGTAGGTAAGTGGACATTACATTTACTTAAGATAAGTGAATATATTTACTTTAGGAAAGTGGATATTACTTTCACTTTGGGTAAGTTGATATTACTTTTACTTCAGGTAAGTTGATATTACATTTACTTTAGGTCAGTAGATATTATATTTACTTTAGGTCAGTGGATATTATGTTCATTGTAGGAAAATGGATATTATGTTCATTGTAGGAAATTGGATATTATATTCATTGTAGGAAAATGGATATTACTTTTACTTAACATAAGTGGATATTAGTTTTAGAAGTGAAAGAATTCTAATGTTGGAAGATTCTTCAAATGAAGAAAAAACCCAGCCTAAACATCTCTTACCATTATCTGCCCCTAGAATCAGTGTATACATGCTTCTGAGACCAAATACATTCAGGAAATACCAGGATGCTGAGCTAACCCTGAAATATGAAAAATGCATCAATAAAAATGCTCTAACAACTAGGTCACTGGAGCAGTCACTACTATTATTAGTGAGATAAACCGTATTTTTAAGAGTAAACAGCTACTGTGCCACAAACATGGAAGTTGTTTACATTAATCCAAGTCCAAAATAAGCACACAAATAAAAAAGGCTTGGTACATTGTGATCCAAGTTACTTTTGGTCTTAACTATCATGTTCTATGTGAGACACACAGATGTAATATTGCACATACATTCAATATTAAAATCACACAATGGATTTAAATTACTACACCTATAATTTCATTTGCTAAATCATGAATGATAACAGCATAAAGTATCTAGTGTGCAAAGAAATTGGCAAATATATTGTCTCTAAAAATTAAACATACCAAGAGGCATCTAGGGAAACAAGTTCAATTCCTCTTTGTAGCATTGGTTTGAATCGCAGTGTCAATGGAAATGGAACTTTTGCTGCAAAATAAAACATTCAGAATGAGTCTCCCCATTTTTACATAATACTGCTGTATTGAACATTTCTCCCCATTTCTACATAATGCAGCTGTATTGCATGCATCTCCATTTCTAGACAACACAGCTGTATTGCACATTTCTACCCATTACAGCTGAACTGCACATTTATCTCCATTTCTACACAATACAGATGTATTGCATATTTCTACCCATCTCTAAATAATACAGCTGTATTGCACATTTCTCTCCTTTTTTAATACAATATCTACATTGCATATTTCTCTTTCTGCATAAAACACATGTATTGTGCATTTCTCACCATTTCTACATAACAGCTATATTGCACATTTCTACCCATTACAGGTGAACTGCATGTTTCTACCCATTTCTACACAATACAGAGGTACTGCATATTTATATTTCTACATAAAAACTGCTGTATTGTACATTTCCCCCCATTTCTACACAACACACCTATATTGCACATTTCTACCTATTACAGCTGAACTGTAAATTTATTTCCATTTCTACACAATACAGATGTATTGCACATTTCTATCCATCTCCACATAAAACAGGTGTATAGCATATTTCTCTTCTTTTCTACATCATACAGCTGTATTGCATATTACTATTTCTACATAATACAACCATACTGTGTGGTTCTCCGCAAAATACATTTGACTTCTGATACAATAATCTGAAATGACATTAATAATTACATTCAAAAGAATAACTTCACCAGTTCCTTTTATAAGGTTAAATGTTGTAATCTCAGTTCATTAACAAGAGGCACAACAGGTCTGAAATCATTAACATCTGCCTAATAGCTGTGAGGAAAACTTTCTCTTGAATTTCTTTCCAATGTTCTTGACTGTGTGTTATGAAAACAATTTTTTTTTTTATCTCCATCTATACTTGATGGCTCATGACCATCATTCATCAAACACTGAAACACCCTAGGTCACAATGCTCTGTGTCAAAGTTGATTAGTTTAAAACTTCTGAGATTAAGTTGTGTGAATGTTTTTATACTTTTAGTAACATTCGTCATATTTGATTCTTTGTATAAATCTGGCAAGCATTAATGCTAGGACAATGTCTAACAAATTTGATAACAGCTTCTTAAATGTTTTATCATAAGTTATTAAGCATGCTTCAGAAACAACTGCCATATCTGATTGTTGATTGATATTATTTATACAATCTTTTAAGCCCTTCATGCAAGAATGCTTTTTTAAAATCTGGTAAAATCCTCTTGAGTGCTTTCAAACATTTTCCATTTTTATCAATGGCAACCATATCTGATAGTGGACTGGCATCCTTTCTATGAGTCAAAAAACCATATATGTACACTGGGTCAAATTCTTTAAAGCAATTTTTTTTCTGAAGCCATGTAACATTTTTCTACTTTTCGCAATAGTGGCTGTTTTTTGGTGGCACAATGGTATCATTAGTAAAATAAAAATTGAAAGTTCTATGCAACAATGCTTTCTGTCAGATATACTCAAATTCTGTTAAGCATTTTATGCAGTCAGCTTAAGGTTTTTCTCTTCTCACCTATGATACTGACAGCCAAATGCAGATATCAACAGGCCCAAGCAGGCTGAGATTTCTCACCTATGACACTGACAGCCAAATGCAGATATAAACAGGCCCAAGCAGGCTTGAGATTTCTCACCTATGATACTGACAGCCAAATGCAGACATCAACAGGCCCAAGCAGGCTTGAGATTTCTCACGTATGATACTGACAGCCAAATGCAGATATCAACAGGCCCAAGCAGGCTTGAGATTTCACACCTATGATACTGAAAGCCAAATGCAGATATCAACAGGCCCAAGCAGGCTGAGATTTCTCACCTATGATACTGACAGCCAAATGCAGACATCAACAGGCCCAAGCAGGCTTGAGATTTCTCACCTATGATACTGACACATACATGCCAAGTTTTCTGGAACCAAATCAGGGAGATTTGTGTTCAAAATCAGGGAGATTGGGTCCAAATCAGGGAGATTAGCGTAACGACTATTTTTCTCATAAGTTTAAGTGCGAAAGTGCAGATCGTACCACAACAAAGTAAAATAACTATAATGAATAATAGTTACTGAACTTTATTAATTTTGTTATATGTTATTTTCTTAATAAAAATAAATTAAAAGTCTTCACAAGAATCACTGTGGTTAAAAAATAATGACACACTGGAACCTCAAATACTCAAACAAACTTAGTTTTTTTTCAACATGTGTTGGTTGTCTTTCAGTCTTGTAGAGAAGCTCCTTTTGCAGCGATACACAAATCATTTGAAGGTCTGAGCTCAAAACAGTCACACTTTGCATTTATCTTACACGATATTAGTGACGACACAGTTTTTCCACATAAATTTCCACGGTGGTCTGTCTGAATCTTCCTCAACATGCTGAAACAGTGCTCAGGGTCTGCATTACTGTGTGGCAAGCTGAGTGCTGCCATAGAGAGCTTCACTAGATTTGGGAATCTGGGTTTCTTCAAGGGTATGGAAACTCTGCTCATGTCTACCCAGAAGACAACCAACGGTGTTTCTCCCTGAGTGAAACTGGGCAGGTCTGAGGCTGGGGAGAGCTGAAAGTCCCTGAACTCATCTTCAAGTTGACACTGTCAGTTGTTGTAACCAGTCTGTCACTCAGCTGAAGAACAGCTTCTACTGAAATCTCCAATCTCCTCTCAGGATTCAGGTAACCAAGGGCCTTCAGGATCTGGTCATTAAATGGAAACTCGGCTAGCATCTTTGCTGTGACTTCCTCATAGAAGGACCTGACACTCCTAAAGATGGAGCTCAGCTGGGTTGGAGAAATGTCGTCTGTGTTGTTGTGAACGAAACGTCTGGCTTCCATACCCACTGCTAACAAAGAGTTGTCATGCTGGTTTTCTGGTGACATAAAGTTGTCCGTAATGCTGGCTGATGCAGTGATAACACTCGTCTTCACAAACTTTCCCATGAATTTCCGTAGAATTCGTTCCATCTCCACATGGAGGTATCCCACCATAGCATCACCAGCCTGGAACATGGTGTTAAAGTCATTCAGTGGTTCCATGAAGTATAGAAAGTGGTATGTCAGTTTCATCTCTGGGTTTTTAAGGTTCTCCACAGATCTGTTCACTCTACTCCCTGTCTTCTCAGCATCTTCATGGCTCTGGAAATATGACTGAAGAGCTGGCCACTGTTGAAGGAAGCGTGCAATGCATTTCTGGAGTGACAGCCACCTTGTGCTACAATGCTTGACCAGTTTGTACTCCTCAGTGTTAGTAAACTCTAGGAATTCTTTATACACCTCTCTACGCTTGGAACTATAAGTGAAGTGATAGTAGGTGTCGACCAGAAGTTCTTCAACTGGGACAGCCAATTTCTTCAAACCATACTGTGTACAGGTACTGGCCAAATGGCAGATACACCCAAGGTCAATTACATTTGGTTGCTGTTCACGAACTCTGGAGAGGACAGAATTTTTCTTTCCAGCCATTACATTTGCATTGTCACTGCTAAACCCTACCAGGTTCTTCCATGGAATCTGTCTGTTTGTTAAGACTTCTTGAAGACAGTTGAAAAGGTTTTCACCAGTTCCAATATTGCAAATGGGCATAGCCAGGAATTTGGTTGTCACTCTGTGAATGTCACTGTCAAACACCCTTACAAGAATTGCTACACACTTTTCATCACCACTGTCATTAAACTCATCCATCATCACTGAGAAAGGGTTTTCCTTGCATAGTAAAGTTACTTGATTGTCATACGTTGGACACAGTGCATTGTTAACAATGTTTGTTACCTTAGTTCTTTTGCAGCGAAATTTCTGAGAAATTTTCGAGTCAGGAAACATAACCTTACACAGCTCGCTAAAATGATCAGCAACCAAGAATGGTAAATTATGCTCTGCCACAAAGTTAGCAAACAGAACCTCAGCTTTAGTGACACTGTCTACTGATGCTGGTGCAAACATTTGTGTTACTTTAGGCACATTATGTGACGATTTCTCGTTTGCAATGTGCTGCATACCTTTCAAGTGCCTTGTAAGATCATTTTGTCCCCCATTAGAAATGTTCAAATGTGTGTTGCAAGCTGTGCAGTATGCAAAGCTTTCTCCCTTTTCACTATGCTTCACACATTTAAATTCGCCTATCCAAGCGCTGTTAAACTTGCAAACATATTTCATTTTTTTTGAAGGCATATTTTCCATCAAATCCATTAGCGGACATTTAGACATGGCACCAGAATTTTTGAAATAACTCCGGAAGTAGTTGTAGGAATATACATCAATTTTTATGTGTTTGGTTGTTGTTGTTGTTGTTGTTGTACGGTTTAACGCCACTTTTCAGCACAAGATAGGCCATACATGGCGACCAGTATTAATGGTGGAGGAAGAACCCGGAAAAATCCCGGAAAGAACCACCGACCCACGAGAAGCTACTGGCAAGCTTTCTCACATAACCACATTAGCCGAATCCGAGATTCGAACCGATGCGGACAGAGGTGAGATGGCAGTGATCCGTAACGGTAAGCGCTTTAGACCACTCGGCCACTCGGGGCCCCTTTATGTGTTTGGTAATTCGCCTCCAGCAGAGCGCACTACGTACTGTACAACAGCAAAAGCCGATGATATTCCGATTGTGATGTGGCTCCTTCCACTGCCATATTGCTCCATGTGAACAAAAGTAGTTCAGAATATAGTTCTCAATGGAAACGAATTACATCCGAGCTTTATTTCTCGAATTGACGGAAAAGGCAGAGAATATTCTGATTGTAATAACTTGATTGACGGATTACGGTAGTTGTGAACAGTGTATTAAATGTTGTTTTAGCTGGAAATACCTATGCTTGGCAGTTTTTTTATTTCCGGGAGATCTTGTTGGCAAATCAGTAGATCAAAAGATGGGGTCAAAAATCAAAAGACTCCCAGACAATTCGGGAGACTTGGCATGTATGCTGACAGCCGAATGCATGAGCAAGAAATCTGAATCAGTAGGATGTTTTCTACAGGAATTTCACTATTGTTGATTACATGTCATGACAGCAATTGTTTCAAGGTATTGTTTGTATCTTCATATCTGATGGCATATCAACATCATTTGTCCAATATTAAAGGCATTTAAAAAAGGATATAAATTCATCTTAACAAAAGTATATAACAGTTCTGCTTAGAATGGCATCTCTAAACTGCTGTTATTATTTAAATTTTAATTTCTGAAAGATAAATTAAATTTTGGAGTCATTTAAAATCTCTCTTTATTTGTGAATGATGAAATTTAAATTGATAATTGACATTATAGTACTTCAAATTCTGAGAAAGAAAAAGTGTTATGGTGACCAAATATTGTAGTGACAAAAATTATCTGTAAAGAAAACAAATTAAGTTTTCTGCCGATGCCAACTATTGATGAAAGGAGGTAACTGAGCTCAATCTAACATTATTTTACAAGACAAATTATAATTACTTGTCAGAAAGCCTGAGAAGGCCCAATTAATCCATCCTCCTATGACAATCATGGGTAGCACATTGACCACATTCCCTTTGAGCATATCTGTCATCATAGTGGGATCTGAAATAACAGTTGCAACGTAAACAAGGTTTTGAGTCACGGCTTAAAGTTGTTGGAAAATAAATGATTCATTAAATATTGAATGGAACTGTCTCACGAAAAAATCATTAGTTTTATTCAGTAATTTAATTTACAATTTTATAGGGGTAGCTAAATAAAATTACTATTATATATGTATGTAATAGGATTTAATGGCACATCAGCAAAGTACAGGCTATAAAGGGACAAACTAATGTTTATACTCACTTATAAAAGTTGATTCAGTTGCAAACAACATACAGCCTCATGTGACATCACATAATATGCAGTCTGCTCTGGATCTGTGCAGTTTGCAGTTGGACTTTACTTACATCCAAGTACAGTGGGTAGGAAAAATGGCAAAGACAAAATCCTTGCCAAAAATATCAGGAAGACAAATCCTCAGACTTCAAAAGTTAACATGTAGTATGATACCAAAGATAAAATGTAACGATGTTACTAAAATCACCAAAATACAAAACAAAGACAAAAGAAAAGGGTAAAATCCATTAAATATAAGAGGAAAATGTTTAATTATATATATATATATATACACACACACACACAAATTCCAAGATCTGTATTTGAATGTTAACTCTATTAGTCACCTGTTATGACATGCTGGAGGCAATGCGAAGGCATGCCATAAATAATATGAAACAGTAAATTTTTCAATTTAAGTTAACAATTTCTTTCAACGTTCTTCCTGAGGAATTTTTTATATATACATACAATGCTATTTTTCACACTGATATCAAAATTAAATGTATCACTACAAATCACTAAATATTAGTGTGCTGAATACATGCCATCCTCCCCAGAGATATAAGCGTAATTATTGTTATTATAACTATCAAAAAAAGTGTAATTTGGGTGTAAAAACTGTAATCTATTACATTCCAGAGTTAGAGCACATATGAAAAATATACATTTTTACAACTAAATCCATATGGATTAGAACCAGAATACAAACACAAAATATAGTGAAAAATTATTTATATTTAGTGCTCACTTCAACTAGTCTATATTTGTAGCTTTCACTGAATGATAGTGAACTAGAATTCTGTAGTGATCACGGTCAGGTGCTCAGAGTAATGCATATTATATTACTTTCATATTCTTGTAAAGCAGTATTGATTTGTCACTTTTCTGATCTGACACGTTGAGGAGAGGTTAAGTACCTTGCTGAAAAGACTTAAACTTGCAACCCACCTTTTATTAGTTGTACTTTCTACCAACAAATCATTTTCATTTCTATGTGAAATTTTCTTATATTAAATCAAACTGGAACTTTGAGGAGACTCTAAACATGACATATTCAAAGACTATTTCTGTGGATTCATCCTACTGTTTTTCAGTTTGTACTGTCCTGATGAATTTTTGTCAAAAATTAGCCATAAAATAAATAATTATCATTTGGTGTACTGATGGTGTAAGGAAAATAAAGGGATAGTACCAGTTCTACGGAACACACGCTACTTGACAACCTAACGGTACAATCGTACAAATTAAATCTATATTTTCTGTCTCATTCTGCTCTCAATTCAAGAATCTAATTACAATAAAAAATAAAAGTACTCAAAGATTTTTGTTATTAGTGAACAAAAGAGAGAGAGATTGAGAGAGAGGATTATGTCTCAGTGTACAAGCTCATCTGCATTTAGAGCATATGTAGCTGTCATGTTGTGTAATCTTGGCAAATGATTTAAGATAGTTTGAACATGTATTAATTATGGGTATCATTTATTGGTAAACTGTATGCAATGATATGAGACCACACTGTCAAGAAATTAAGTGCAACTTGTACTTTTAAAGCAATAATAATCTCATTATCAAATTGCAAAAAAAAAAAAATACTTGAAATCATGATTTAGTTAATGCATGCATGCGTGTGTGAGAGAGAGAGATAAACAAAATTTTGTCAGTGTAAAAGAATGTATTTATTCAGGGTGGTTCTTATTTGCATCTTTTGCAAAAAGAAAAAAGACTTGCTGCTATTGTTGTAGTAGGGTTTACGCCATTTTTCAGCACACGATAGGCTATACATGGCAGCCAGTATTAATGGTGGAGGAAGAGCCTGGGAAAACGCTGGAAAGAACCACTGACCCCCGAGAAGCTACTGGCAAGCATTCTCACATACTCACATAGACTGAATCCGAGATTCGAACCCACGCAGACAGAGGTGAGATGGCAGTGAACTGTAACGGAGAGCACTTTAGACCACTCGGGTCCCAGAAAGACTGTTACCTGACGACAGTGATAATCCTCATGTATTATGACCCTACTATTTTCCATTATCAATAAACACTGCTAAATCAACAAGTCATTCTTGTTTTAATTATGATGGACATTATCACAGCAGAAAAATGGCCATGCAGTTATTTACACAGTAATTAAACATGCTTGGCGCTTTGGTTATTCCAGTTTAAACCAGACTGAGTGCAAGAATCGACAGAAGAGGTAAAATCAGTGAGGCTACCAGTAGGGAAATGAGGCTCTCTGTAGGGAAATGAAAATCTGTCAATGTGCTTTTGAAGCCATTGTCCATACAGCTGATGTTATAAGGACAAGCGATCATATGCATTACTTGTTATTCGAACTCGCCAATAAAGATACTAGTGGGGTATATTTTAGATTAGATTTGCAATAAAATGTTAATTATATCCAAAAAGATAGTGTATATATATATATATATATATATATATATATATATATATATATATATATATATATATATATATATATATGAATCGATTTAACAGAGTCAGTGACTTTCATATTTACGACAGAAAATGAATGGGATTTTATAATTTATGTTTGTATGACAACATAAGACTAGCTGACCAATGATCTGTGATCTTCACTTTAGCATGTACTGAGATGTAATTTTTGTTGTATAAGAAAACATCAAAGGTCTTCCGAACTCATTTTAAAATGCATGTGGTGTTTTGTTATGGTGACGGACTTAATAAGGAAAACTAATTAACAAGAATATTTGAAGGTATGGTCTGTGAAGTCCTTTGTTCATTTATTAATAAACACCAGTAGATACTGTAATGACAATAAGAGAGCTTATGCATATAGGCGCCTGCAGGATTTCTTTTTTGGTGGGGGTTCAGCCAGGAGAGTTAGTATAGCAAGCAGTCTGAAACTAAAGCTAATATTTACTATTTGTTTTGAACAGAATCTTGTGACATATTTTCAGCTTGATTTGCATGATTCTTTCTATATATATATATATATATATATATATATATATATATAAGCAGTATGATTTCCTGGGGATGGGTCATGTGACCCTCTTGTCCTATGTTGCCCATGCTTATACATCATTGTATTTTCTCACTAACAATTAATTATTAATTTTTGCAAAAAGAAAATGAAATACCATATTTTTTAAAATCTTTTTTGCAATCATAAATTTAGGTAAAAAAATTATATGTCTGATAATTTAATGGATTTTTTTTTGAAAAATACAATGTGATATGTCCGAATAATTATTATACATTTAAATAATTATTATTTTGATAACTGGATTGTGTATGAAAAATTAAAGGGTACGAAAAAATACATGAAATACAGTACACAAGAAGAAACACTTAAATAACAATAAATAATTACCAAGTACTATACTCCATCTTCTAACCTTTATACCCCCTCTCATTTATTACTTTTCAATAATACATATAAAACCCAAAATTTCTCAATTTAAAGTGATATGTATTTTACTCGTAGTTTTTCAACAAATTAAAGGACTTGACATGGCTAAAATCAACTGTTTTGAAATTTAAGGAGTCAAAGTAAAAAATTATTCAAGGTTTTGCACAGAATCCTTTTAACATTGTTTAGATCTGTCTCACCTGTCATTGGGTTTTTAGCTGTGGTCTCCCTCTTCTCTGTCTTGAAATAGCCTTTCTTCTCATCATTGAAGAAAATCTTCCTCACATGGAAGGCCTGGCAAAATAGATGCACTTTAAAACAGATAGATGCATTTTTTAATACTATCTACAAAACTAACTAAAATGCCCATATTTGCTGTTGATTGATTGATCACCTGCCTGACATCACCTTACAGCCAAATCAACAGTAGTTGGCTAGAAATCTTGGTGATTTCTGCAGTTGACAGTATTTATTACAGAAACAAATGCATCAAGATTTTTCTATTTTTTAAATCACATTTTTCTATTTTATGGCACACAAGCATAATTTTCCTAATAATGAATGACCTTCATGACAGAATGCTTTGTTTCAAAGCTGGTTAGATTTAGTTAAATTTTTGTAAAGTCAGTTTAATTTTCTGTATGTATGTTAAAAGTACCAGTTATAAAAAAAGTACGCATAAATTAAGGCTTTTTATTTTAAAACATAGGAAACGGGAGAGGAAAACATAAAAATCAACCAATGATATAGGGCAGAAACATGTGATTGACTTAACTTTTGTAGTTAAAACAACCATATCTCTATAGTTGTGAAAATTTAAGTAAATATCTACTGGATGCCTGTTGATCTTAATGATTGGTTACCCAATCAAAGGGACATTGTATTAAAGGTGTACCAACCTTAACTGCTTTATTGTAGGTTGCCTCTGGCATGAATGGCCTGCAAAAGTTTTTTCTTTGTCACTAGTCAAAGTATAGAAGTTGGGGTGCATTTTGCAAGTCAGATCTGTATGAAGGGTGACTTATCATCAGCTAGTCAGAGTTGTGTTTTGAAAAATTTAATGGATGGATGGATAGGAAAATTAACAAAAAAATCTGTAAAATAGACCTGTATTATTGAGTGGAATATGTCACAAATAAATTAACAACTTAAATTTGTTTTTAAAAAATCAACTAAGTCCACAACAATGATTTATATTTTAAATCCAATTTTATGATAAATTCATAAAATCAATTCTAGATCTCAAATGCAGGATAAAAATAGTTCAGAATGATCTGCTTCACAATATCCCATAATGTTAATTCCATGCATCTTATAAAATAAACAATGAAAGTTAAGTCCATATTTTTCTAGTTCACAGTATCCTATAAATGTCACTATATGATATCATCTGGTACAAAGTCCATGAATTCATTCTAATTTTCTGATAAAGTTCATTATCTCGTAAATTGTTGTGGTCTAATCACCATAAATATCATTGGACTCCTTTTCTTTGGGTCCACTGTAATCTGCAGGTGCTTATGAAGAGACTGAGCTTTTGCTCTATGAATAACAATTTCGATCATACAGTTTGTAAAACATATTAAAGGTTGCCACTGAACACGTGTTAACTCGTTAACCCCTGGAGGTTTTTGTTGTTTTTGCCTGAAATGCGAGTAGGAAACACATTTTGGGGGCTATTTCTGAATACATACTAATACATCGACTTTCAAGAGATTTTCCATTAGCATAATGCCTAGCTCTGTGAGAAACATCGTTTTTCATTGTTTATTTTGCTTGCGCATGAGCAAAAGGAAAGTTGGAGATCTTTTTTTTTTTGCTTAATGGACCCATCATTTCAATTTCAAGACCACTCCAAATGCCCACCTTATCCTACGTTTTGCAAAGGTTCACCTGTCAGTGTGCAGTTCAGATCAGTCTGCCTTGGATCTCAGGCCAAAAAGTCTAAAATCGGAACACAAAATTGGATTCCAATCACAGGTGAATTTTGGGTGGAAAATAATTGGGTAAAAATAATTGGGTTTTTCTATCTGTATTTTGTAGTGCAACTAGAACATCCCGATTTTTCAGTATCATTGTAGAGCTATATCTGTCTACCTTTCTATAATACCACTCACTTTAGTGTATCATACATGACCTTGACGCTACAGAGCTCGGCAGTAAGCTAATACCTCCTGCCACGCAAACGCAGCACCAGAGGTTAATGAGTTAATAGTGTGGCAAGATCAAATAACCACCCTCTGTTACTTGCCACTAACCAAGTATCACTCACAGCTCAATCAAAGTGTTATCATGTAGGAAAACAGCTAAGAGATTATGGTAAAACATTCACTGGAAGAGGCAGAACTCTACTTGCCAATGAACAAGTACATGTATTATATATGTGGCTTCATCAAAAGAACTATCAACTTGAAAACAAAGTGATTGCTGCCTTCACAAGGGTTTTGGCTCCACATGTAATGCTAGAGAACTTGTATACAGTAAACGGGTTCCCAGTAGCTCACTTTATAATTCGGGTTGTTATCAACAGGTAGGTACCAGATTACCTGGGTACCCATTCACAGTTCTAACCTCTACCCACATCCACTCATACAATCTAGAAACTTTTTTCCAGGAATAAACAGGTTTAACAACCAACCTTTTTCTTAATCTGCAATTTAAGACAAGGTCTTCATGCCACCTCTACCCATCATGAAGCACAATAAACAGATAGACCAGGTGACCTCGGCATATAACATCACAATAAACAGATAGACCAGGTGACCTTGGCATATACATCAGCACACTAGATGTTCCCATAAAGCTGCTTAAATTACTGAAAAGTAATCAAAAGACCTCTCCATCCATGGTCAGATAAAATGAATAAAAGAATGTTTCCACAAATTAAAAAGGAGAGATATTACGGCTGATTTGAAGAAAAGTAGGAGAAAGTAGGACAACAATTTAAGTCTGAAATAACAGTGGATGGTGGAACTGTATATTCTATACCAACTTTAAAGCTCTTCATGCAAGAATGCACTTTGTCCAACATAATTCAATTTTGATGAGAGGTTTTCAGAGAAAAAGTCATTAAAGTTTTTTCAATTTTCTTTTGCATAACTGGACACATTGGATGGTGGCTCAGTATATAATTTTTTTACAATCCTGAATGTCCTTTATATCAAAATACCACAATAAGATAAAAACACCTGCTCTGTTTCATGACAGTATACACATATAGAACATATAAGCCAAATGCCAATACCTGACATAATCATTGGAGCATGAAAAATAGTCACAGTCACCTGCATTGAATGGCAAGTAGTGCCTTCCATAATTAATCAACCCATCCAGTTAAATGATTACTAGATGCCAGAATGATCACTGTGTTGATTTTCCAACAAGGCAAAATTAAAGTATCTTTCTCATGCAAAGCATAGAGGAGGCCTTGATATGCAATCCAGGCTGATTTTGGATGGGTGACCTCATGACCTTGCCTGTTTTTGAACCAGGAATCATACAGAAGACTGAATAGGATCAAACAATGCCTGTTCCTGCCTCACAATGCAAGACCCATAATGAATAAGCCACCTTTCAGGTGATAAAAACTTGCCTTTTCAGGTATGTATTTTCCATTTTCCCTCAGTATTCTGCTTCTCATCAATGCATGGCTGAAAGATAACAACAAAAACATATTACCTCTTGCTGATGGATGATGGATGCAAAGATGTCACATTAGCAAACTAATAACATCACTTTCTTAACAACACCACTGGCATGCGTCTATGGATTGTTTATTTAATGACTAATTTAACTTACACCTTACTTTCCTGAAAATGGCAAGGTTGTGCCCAATTGTCAATTAAGCTGTTTACAATGAGAAGAAACAAAGCAGTGGACTGAAGCAAGTGACCAAAAGCATTGGATTTATTTATCACTAATTAAATGCATCTTAAAAATAAGAACTGTATCATGCATTAAGTTAAAGCTGTATAAGTTTGCTAAAGCCTTGCCACACTCATATGAAGACAGTATTCTAATGTGTCCATTCTATGTCTGTGTCATATTCAAGTTTTTATGTCAGGTTTGACTATGTAACATCCCTTCACATGCAATAGTACTTAGTCAGACTTTCAAGAGGAAAATGGTTTGATAGCCTTTATGGCTTCCCTTAGTAAGATGTTGAGCTTGTTGACTTTGAAAATTAGTGGCTATTACTACTGACAAAAATTGTCAAAATTACATATCCTAACGAGGTCAAATCTGCATGATGTTAATAGTACACATCAAAGCCGTTTTGGCTTCTCTCACTTAGTGTAAAGAAATATATAAAAACAATAGGGTACCAGACTGCGACTAACGAATCATGTGACAAAATCACTTCATTTATAAACATATGTCAATTTGTTTAGATGCATAACAAATTGTTTTATCAGTATTGTAGTTGGCAACATGAATAACCTACTGCAAAAAGATCTATATATTTATTGGTTTGGTTCCACCATTAGAAACAGAGAGGACATATATAAAAATAACAAACTAATGAAAAAATTAGAAGTACCAAGAACTTTTAGATATTTAAAGGAATTACCATGTAAATATAGAGATATAGATGAATTATGGGAAATCGTAATTAAGGGAACATACAATTGGATAAGGGAAATTCTAACCCAAAAAATAAGAAATAAAGTAGAGGAGGAAAATTTAATCTCCTAATACAAAGACCTTAATTTAACTACTATTAGAAATTTTAAAAAATCTCCTTGTTCACTAATTATTATTATTATTATTATTACTAATAGGAAATTAAATATATACACTAGAAATCAATTTTTTGGTGGGGGACAGGGACCCTGTATGGGGAAAGTACAAGACAATGACGCCATGGGGCTATATCACATGGCGCTACGTGAAGTGAACAGGCCTATGGAAGAGTCTTGGAAAAAGACCCCAGCAATGAAAACTTGTACACATAACACAAAAACAATAGCTGTTAAACATCACTATTTCTATCACTTCTCTTTCTACTGTACAGCTCCCTTATTGTACAGCTATTCCCCCCCCACCTGGCGGCAAATGTTAAACCCTTTTGGATATTTGGTATTAATAGAATAAATAGCGGAGGCCTAACTTGAGTGGGGAGAAATACAAATAAATAAAGTGTGGACCCCCACTTGAACACAGTCAACCTCAATAAACAACTATGCTAAGAATGACACAGATTACAGCACTCATGACTATAATTAATATAATAATTAAATTTGATCCAAATAATAGGGATCCTTGGACAACTGTGAATGATTTGGAAATAAATGGCTATCACCACACAAAAACTATATAAAGCACTCATACAATATAGCATACACACATAAAGCATACATGGGATATAGGCGACCTCTAGCCAAGGTCAACTAAAAGTCTAGGGAAGGGATTTCGAGTTAGGTGATGGAAACCTACTCGGATGAACAACCCTATAGATAACACTAGGGATTTGAATAAATTTTTGATTGAAATTCTATTTTAAAAATAAAAACAAACAACACATCTGTGGGGGATACACTTACACATAAAAACACTTTTTTGTGATAAATGGTGGGGGGGCATCTGTCTGGTGCCCACCCACCCCCGCAAAAAGATCAACATGTCATTGATGAAAATAAAAATTCTCAGTTTAGAAGAGAAAGTGAAATTAATTCAACTGCCCAAGAGGTGCTTTTCTTTCTCTCTCGAGGAACCTTGCAGAAAACTAATTCTGCAGAAATGGGAAGGTGAAATGGCCGGAGAAAGATTTTTTGAGCCAGGAGATGTTTGTATCCTGATTTGAATGACAAGAAAAAGCAACAGTTTTGTCAGTTGAATTGGGATATGATGACTTTACCGCAAGTAACAGATGGTTGCACAGATTTCAAGTGTGACACAATACTAAGTGTTCTGTCCTTAGTGGAAAATCAGCCATGTTAATAATGAAGACTGGAACAAAAGACTAAATGATACGTGCATGGGATATGACAGCAAGGATATTTTTAATTGTGACGAGACTGGTTTGGTTTTTAGACTGTTACCAACAAAGTGACAGATGATGTGATCTGTAACATAATTTAAAAGACAGTTTTAAAGCTATATCAATGGTTATTCATAACATTCTTTTGAAAATGATGAAACAGTTTATTTCACAAAATGCATGTAATTTTTTAATGAAAATATTAAATGTACTTGTGACTTTCTTCATATGTATTTACTATTTGCATGTGTCATCCCCCTCTAGAAAGGTCACCCTCATTATAAGGCCACTTCCCTGATGCAATGGGGTGGCTTTTAAGAGTGATGACTACTGTACCTTCAAAATCTATGTTCCTTGTTTTTATTTCTGTCTCATTCCTGTATTCTCTTCTCCAACTTAAATTATAATACAATGTAATGGTTTCTTATATACAGTGTACAGGGTTCAAGCTAGACTTGAATTTTAGGGATAAGTGACTTCTTATGGACAGAACAGGAAGACGCGAGATCTCAACTGGGAGAAGTGGATGTCCAGGAAGAAATGCTATATATATGTGTGTGTGTGTTCTCTTATTAAAATTATACTATTTCCCAGTATTCTTATTTGCATTTAACATTGTTATTAAGCAATAGTTCATTTTCAAGGACAAAATTAAATAGAGTTATTTTTATTCTAGCCACAGGACTCTAGAAACTAAATTGCAACAAATTTTAATTGAGTATCCAGATTACATTATTGTGACTGCAAGTTAGTAAAAATGCTTAATCAACTGCACTTCATAATTTGTTTAATATATTTTTTATATATACTTTTTAAAAGTTCACAATATTGGCACTTTCAAAGATTTCCAAACGTGTTTGAAACAACCAACCCCTGTACCATGTACATGAAAGAAAATGCACACTTCTTCAGATCATACTGTTTGTCATCATTACTTTGTTGTGGAAAAAATATTAATGTAACTATTCATACTTAACATACATAATACACTAAAATGCACAAAATTACAGACATGACTCCTTTATAGTCTATATATGAACTAAACCCTTCTTTTCAACAGAATCAACACAGATGTGAGTGCATCTATTTTTAGGACTTTATACTGATTCATTACAACATTCAACTGATAGAACTGCCTATTTATGGTTTATTTGTCTACGTACAAATATTAATCATGCATAGCTTCCAACCTTCCAGGCTCAAAATTAGTGAAAATAGGGATAAAAAGTCGTGAATTTGAACATGAATTAGTGAAAAATACCATGACAATAACTCAATCCACTCTGACCGTCAATACTACACTATATCAAGATCACAATATAAAACTAAAACACTACATATATGCAGAAATATTTATTTATCAAGACATGATACTGTGGCAGACGTGAACTTCCTCAACTGCATGATTGTAAATTTGTTTTCTAAACAGTTCAGACTTCTTGCCTGCTGGATGATCTTGGTGACTAAAAATTGCTGACAAATTTTCTGCAGCTAAAGAGGCTCTAAAGTCTGTCTTATTTTTCCTCACTAAAGAAAATACCCATTCATTGTCACTATTGCTGTGAGGAATGCACAAGAGCTGCAGCACTTCTGGTTCTTCCATAGGAAAATTTGGAATTGATTTTCGGGTCAGCGAACATTTGTTGGAACAAATGTTTAGCACGGTCTCCAGCTGATAAAGGTTAAAAGATTCCAAAGCTGAAATCTGCGAAGTCTTAATTTTCCCAACTGCTACGTGTTTTTTGCAACCGAGGTGTTTCCTCACATCGCCTCTGGAATGGCACACTGACTGAAAAATTCGTGAAATTCAAGCCAAATTCGTGAGGGTAGGCAGCTATGGTCAAGTCAGAAAAAAACTTTGACCGTACAAAGCTTCTTGTGAATTCCACAACACAGCTGATAGCATTGTCCCATATGTTTCTGACCTTTAAAATTGCATTCTAAAGTTAAATCTGAAATAACATACTACCTAGGTTTTTCTTTCTATGAATTGTATATTTTTCTGAATATATTTGCCTGATGATTTATGAAAACAGACAATCTAATAATTGGTACTTCCCAGATGTAGCAATAGCGGCCATTATTTCCCCATTACTGGTTTACTTAGTTGCACACTAATTTTATGACAAAATAGTGTACAAGAGACAGTTAAAACATCCAGATCACTGATTCTGTTCTTAAAACACAAATTATTTACATACTATTGTTAAAGTTTCAAAATATTAGTTTGTATGTTTTTATCCTCAAAGGATAACATGCATAAATCGGGCAGTGATAGGGGTCTAGTTGCTAATGGTTGAAAGGGTTAATGGTCAATCAGCTATCAAAACACATGCCTGTGAATGTTTTTCAGCATGATATTAAAACTAGGCCTAGCTACTGATGGCTTGATGAATACATCTCACTACAAAACAACACTATTAACTAACTTAGCTAAGGACAAGGGAACATCTCAAAAGGTATGGTTAGTCAATTTACCTCAATAAAAAAACACAGGGTGAAGTCCTTTTCACTTTCCTAACAGAAGAAGGTAAGGTTTACATTTTTTAGGCTGGTCGCCCATTTCGTCTAGTAGCATGACCAGAGTGTAACAGAACTTTTCACTCAACTCATGTGCCTTATATATATATATATATATTAATCTGATAATATAATATGATTCTCTTTCCAAAAAAGTTTTGTTATCTTTAGGGTTCTTTTTTCTCTATAACATACATCTTAAATTGAAATAAACATGAAAATGTCATCGTTTGGATCCTTTATTGGAGCACTAATTACTTGTACAATTGAGTATGGTCTCTTTAAGTTCATATCCAAGGGTGTAGGACCACTGCAATCAACAGGAGTCAAAGTCTCAAATACAACAAAAAGAACACAATGCCACCCATCCATCTGGAAACAAAAACTACATGCCACATGTACATAATGCTTGCAACACTTATTGTTAATTTACAAAGATGTGAAAATGTCATCTTTCATCATTAAATGGATCATCAATGACAGATGTAATTAGTTGCAGTCTCTTCAAATTACCAGCCTTTAAGTGGCTGGAAAATAAACTGATGCTCATTCCCAGCTGAAAGTAGAATATGTAAAACATACCCAGAAAACTGTGCCTATTCAAACTCATGGAAACGGTTATTTCTGTATCTGCTGGGAAGAGTCATATTTTTGTATTCAGCTTAACAGCATTTCATCATTTTCACCCCAAATCATTTTGCTGTTTGATCTCTAACTAACAGTGCTGTGTAGTGTGTTTTAATGTTGACTAACAGTGTAATGAAAGTTGAATTTTCAGGAATATCACACACAACTAGCAACCAATAATGAAAAGTTATGTTTTTGCCAGACTTTACTTACCCTGATGCCTTTTCTCTAATAAATTCAAATTCTCACACTTTAAGTAGGTTCATGTGGCAGATATGTTTCTTGAATGAAACGTAATATTGCTTTACAGTTCCAATAGGCATACTATATTTTTTATTCGTTTCGTTAAAGAATAATATTTCACCTTAACCGGATTTTGGCATTCCTGGCTTTCCAGTCAACTGAAATGTGGGCCAACGAAACTTGAAAACAGGTCCAATTATTTTATGAGAATTTGAATTTATTAGAGAAAAAACAAAAAGTAAAGTCTGATTAAAACATTATGACTTTACTTTGTAGGAAAAAGCCGTTATTTTAGTTGCCAGTTGTGTGAGATATTCCTGAAAATTTAACTTTCGTTACAGTGTTAGTCTACATCAAAACACATTACACAGCGCTGTTAGTCTGGCAGTAAGACCTTTACGCCCAAAACATAAATATCAGCGTCAAGGTATTACATGTAGGACTACGAGTTCTGCCTAGGTGATTGTCGGGGTGTGTAAATAATTACCCTCCAAAGGGAGGGATATGAATGTATGAGGATCCATATAAAGTGAATAATCACCATTTAATGGTATCTGATATTAAATTCTGAAAATACTACGCCCGTAACTGAAATAGTACATTAAGCATGCATGAACTGTATAACAATGACACACTAATAATTGATTCCATATGTATGCCATTGGTTGCACGCACTTTACCTATCTTTGACTTGTTCAAGTTCTGACTTCTTTTCAGACGACAAAAGTATCGTCACGTAATGTCTAATAATACCAAATAAAAATGTAATAACAACAATTGGCAAAAAAACCCATATACGAATGTCGGAATCAAGCAACAACTCCGCCATGTTTGGGTTTTATAGATTGGTTTACATACTATACTGCAGGGATAATATACATGGAATATATATCGCACGCTAGTTCATATTCGGATGACTTTGGTTATTTGCCAAACAAGGATTGACCGAGAAGTTACCAATGAAAGAAACCATTTTTTTTTTATTCGTAAGGTGGCGCTCTACAGTTTCGTATTTTGCATGAGTTAATAATAATAATAATAATGAGGACTTTGTATAGCGCCTAATCTTTAGAAGCTCTAAGCGCTTTACAACTTTAGACAACATCTATAAGATAAGAAACATAATAATATTATTACAAAAACAAACAACATGAAATTAGAAAAACATTAAAAAAATAAAATAAAAACATGCTGAGAATATTTCAGGTAAGAAACATTATTAGGTCTTTAAGTTTGTTATTGCAGTCGAAATAAGTGAGTTTTGAGAGCCCTCTTGAATGTAATCACTGTGTCTTTGTGTCTATGTTCAGTGGGCAATTCATTCCACGTTGCTGGGCCCTGGTATGCAAAAGAACGCTGTCCATATGACTTTGTTTTCATACTTGGAATAATGAGTATACGATAATCAGAAGAGGGGCGTAAAAGTATCTTGTTGGTGTGTACACATGGGTGTGGTTGGATACGTATGTTGGACTAGAGTCCGACAGTGAAACTTAGCACAGAGAACAAATTTTGTGTTTGACTCCGGATCGAATGGATAGCCAATGTAGGGTACAGAACAGGCGGGGTGGGTGGGGGGAGGTGTGCTCTGATCGTGTTACTCTAAGTATGATCCGAGCAGCTGTGTTTTTAACTAATTTTAAGTTTCTGGAGCAGATATTGAGATGAACCAGACATAACTAAGTTACAATAGTCCAGTCTTGAAAGTACTAATGAACACACAAGTGTTTTAGTGGCATCAGCTATAAGATATTTGCTAACTGAGCTGATGCGTCTCAGCTCAAGATATGCAGCCTTGCATATGTTCATGACATGTTGGTGCAATGTGAGAGTACTGTCCAGAGTAACACCTAGGTTTCGTACTGATTGTATGAATTTAATGTTGGTGTTGCTTGATATTTATTATTTGAGGTAAAGGATGTGAATGAGAAAGTCTTTGTGTTCTGATAAGATTGGCCTCAGTTTCATCATCATTCATCTGCAGCTTGTTACATGTCATCAATGATTTCGCATCAGAAATGCACCTCTCTACGCCTTGGATGGTAGCATCAACTTCAGTTGGGTGTCTAGATTTGTATATTTGGGTGTCATCAGCGGACAGTTGGTGAGACACTGGATGATGATCTATGACACTTGAGAACGACTGAGTGTACACAATGAAGAAAACAGGTCCAAAAACAGACCCCTGTGGAACACCACAACATAGATCAACTGGGCTGGAGTGTATTCCATTTGAAGATACAATTTGTGTCCTGTTGACTAAGTATGAATTGAACCACAGTAAGGCTGTATCATGCCAAATACATGCTGGAGACGGTGAATTAATATATCATAGTCTATTGTGTCAAGTGCTACAGACAAATCAAGGAGGGTGAGGACTGTAATCTTTCCGCTATCCAACGGAGAGAGAATGTCATTAACTACTTTTAGAAGAGTAGTTTCAGTACTGTGGCAAGGGCGATATGCAGATTGTACATTGCTAAAAAGACTGTTTGAATTTAGATGAGATACAAGCTGAGATAGAACAACCTTTTCTAAGATTTGTTTTTATATGATTTTTTATGGTGACGACGAGTCAGTTGAAATTGTGGTATCAAGCTTATCTCTAATGGTTTGTGCATACGTCACTCTCTCAAAAGTACATACTAACATGTCGGTTAATTTTAAAGTCAATCCAATCGCAAAAAATAACAAATGCATTCCTAATAGTTTAGGGTTTATTTATTTGCAGAGAAATTTCCGGTTAACAAAATGTACAATTTTTCTGTAAATTATGGCGCTGACATTCTTTACTCAATGCTATAGTCTGGTTCTCTGTTTAATATGCTCCCTGCGTTGCACTCGTCTATACTAACTACTTAGTATTGAGGAGTGCAAGCAGGGAGCATACTAAGCAGGAAATCAGACTATGAAAGATTGTTTACTTTCCTAAGGGGGTAGGGGCCAGTTTTTATGTGAAAATGTAATGCCGCAATCAGTGACCTAGTATAAAGAATCATAAAAAAATAAAATACACAAGTGAGGTCAAAAAGGTCCATATTTTTAGATATTTATGTTAAAACAAAGCATAAGAATATTATTCACTTGGCCAGAGAAGTCAATGGCAGTTCATAGCAGTATAAGTTTTTTGCACCCAACCCCTATTTTTATACATGCATTTTTCACATCAAAATGCCATTTTTTGACAGCATGTGGTGCTCAGAATGCAAAAGCAAGCCCTTTCTCTGGATGAATTGTTTTTAAAAATACTGTCTACTAAATAGTTTGATGCAATTCATAATAGTTATCATTCAAGCCGTTTTTGAGATATTCTACTTGCCTTGAATCCCACGTTTCTACTGCTATGGGAGGCTAGCTCTTCTTCTAAGCCGAATATTGGTATTTCACTATCAACATACTGCAGAGCAACTATGGAAGGTGTACATGCCTGACATTAATTTAAAGAACAACACAAGCCCCAAACACCTAGTTCACAAATATATCCATATCAGTAAATAGTAAACAATAATGGCTGAAAAAGTCACAGCATAGCCTTAAGTTAAGAAATTTTCCAGCGGCCAATTTATGATAATGGACATTGCCACCTAAGACTTAAAGGTATTCCGAAGAAGATGATAACTAAACCAGTCGAGCAAAGGTACCTGCACGGGAGGTCATTCTAGCTAACTATTAGTAGACATTTCAATTGTAATAGGAATGTCAGAAAACATTCCGTTAAAGGTTGTAGAATATGAGAAATTTCTTAATGAAACATTGAGATCTGATCTGAGGTAAATTAATTATAAACTGAATACTTAATGAGTATAGAGATATTAAAGAATGTCTTGTAGATCTTAAGAAAGTCAACCGTTTCGTAACCAGGATTTTTATCGAGCCGATTCAAACGATGTGATGCATTTTGCCAGTTTAATTTCTTTGGTTATGTTATGACTGGAACATATACTTCTATAATTATCACTTTAGTAATATTATGATTAATACTTCATTCATTTTAATTAAAAGTTTCTGACTTTATTCTTTAATTTCACAATAATTTAATTTATATACTGTTCATTACGCTTTCCTGTTCTATTCCTGCATGATTTGAAACACTGTGTGTAAACTTATTTTTGTGATTGTATGCACTTGAATACTTATGTTTACAAGATTCGTTATAGATTTTTCTGATGTTCTATTCTAATGTACTTGGAATAATTGTAAATTGATTTCCTTTTATATTTGAATAATACAAATACATAATTATAAACATTAACAATTGTTTGATGTCTATCACTGGGGCATCATGCTGCTGACATGTAACATCATGTCCCTCCCAGTCACATTATCCTGACACCAGGATGACCAGCCCTAGCATTAACCTCTTAATGCTGAGTGCCAAGCGAGGCAGCTGTTAGTACCATTTTTTAAAAGTCTTTGGTATGACTTGGCCAGTGTTCGAAACATGCTACCTCCTTCATTCAAAGCAGACACACTAACCACTAGACCACCATAGCAGTAATTAGTAAATCCTTCCGGTGACATAAATAGAGATAAAATATGTCGGATACTGTGTTTTTTGTTTGTCTTTAGTGCTGCTGCCTGAGATTTCTGACATATGTGAGCTTAGTATTCTAGTATACTGTATGTCAGCATGGTCATCTAAGTGAATTTACTCATCTGAAAATAATCATTAATTATTCTAAAAATTAATAGTAATATAATTTATGCAATGAAGGATTTGCACCTTAAATGTCATCAAAAAGCTTCCA